>PVLD010008151.1:0-86144 GCA_004027595.1 Dinomys branickii | reverse complement strand
TCAATCTCATTAATTGATATTGGGTTGTTCAGGATTTTTACGTCTTCCTGATTCAATTTTGGCAATTTGTACCTTTCTAGGAATTTGTCCATTTCTTCTGTATTTTCTATCCTATGGGAATACAGATTTTCAAAGTAGGTATTCATGATCTTTTGTATTTCTTTTGGATCTGTAGTGACTTCATCCTTTTCATTCCTTACTGCATGAATTTGAGATCTTTCCCTTCTTTTTTTTGATAAGGTCGGCTAGGGGTTTATCAATTCTATTTATTCTTTCGAAGAACCAACTCTTTGATTCGCTGGTTTTTTGTGGAGTTTTCTTCATCTCAATTGCATTAATTTCTGCCCTGAGTTTTATAATCTCCTCCCTTCTTTGGGCTCTTGGTTTGCCTTGTTGCTCTTTCTCTAAGAGTTTGAGGTGTACAATTAGGTTATTTATTTGCTCTCTTTCTATTTTCTTTGTATATGATTTCATTGCTATAAATTTCCCTCTGAGGACTGCTTTCATTGCATCCCACAGATTCTGGTAGGTTGTACTTGCGTTTTCATTTATTTGTAGGTAATTTTTAATTTCTTCTTTAACTTCTTGTGTGACCCATTGGTTATTCAGGAGGTTGTTGTCTAATTTCCACGTGTTTATGTGGTTTGTTTTGTCATTAATTTCCAATTTTATTGCACTGTGGTCCCATAATATGCATGGGATAATTTCAATTCTTTTGCATTTAGGTAGATATGCTCTATGGGCTAGAATGTGGTCTATTTTGGAGAAAGACCCATGTGCAGCTGAGAAAAATGTGCATTCTGATGTTGTGGGATGGAGCACTCTGTACACATCTACTAAGTCCATTTGTTCACACTTTTGGTTCAGGTCTGTTATTTCTTTGCTGAGTTTCTGTCCGGTTGACCTGTCTCTTTGCGTCAGAGGGGTGTTTAGGTCCCCTATTACAATAGTTTTATTAGTTATTTGATTTTTTACGTCTGTCATGATTTGACTTGTAAAGTTAGGTGCTCCATGGTTTGGTGCATAAATGTTTAGGATTGTTACCTCTTCCTCTTGCAGCTTTCCCCTAACTAGTATATAATGGCCTTATTTATCTCTTTTGATTGTTTTTGGTTTGAAGTTTGCATTGTTTGCAAACATAATAGCTACCCCTGCTTTTTTCTGGGGACCTGTTGCATGGAGAATTGTTTTCCAACCTTTAATTTTCAACCTATGGATTTCCTTTTGAGTAAAATGTGTTTCCTGTATACAGCATATCGTTGGATTGTGTTCCTTAATCCACTCTTCCAATCTTTTCCTTTTGACTTTTGAGTTGAGGCCATTTACATTAATAGTTATCATGGTTATATGTTGGCTTATTCTAGTCATGTTATTTACTTGATAATTTTCTTCGTTTGCTGACTGTTTACTTGCTTGTTCTGTTTAGGAAGTTATTTGTAATGTTGTTCTTGGAATTGTGGTCTCTTTTTTCTCTGTCTAGAATATCTTTTAGTGCTGTTTGCAATGCTGGTTTGGCACTCATGAAGTTCTTCAGTTGTTCTTTGTCGT
This sequence comes from Dinomys branickii, assembly GCA_004027595.1. Lineage (NCBI taxonomy): Eukaryota > Metazoa > Chordata > Mammalia > Rodentia > Dinomyidae > Dinomys > Dinomys branickii. Next base: position 84,596 of record PVLD010008151.1, on the reverse strand, counting down.
GGAAATATTTTATTTCTCCATTGAATTTGAGGGATAGTTTTGCAAGATACATCAGTCTGGGTTGGAAGTTGTTTTGTCTCAGAATCTGTAATATCTCACTCCAAGCTCTTCTTAATTTCATGGTTTCCTTTGAGAAGTCTGCTGTGATTCTGATGGGCTTTCCTTTTTGGTGATCTGTTTCATTTCTCTAGCAGCTTTTAATATTGTGTTCTTTTGCTGGATATATGGGATCTTGACTATTATATGCCTCTGTGTGTTTTTCTTTGGGTTATGGATCATTGGGGTTCTATATGCCTCAATTAACTGAACTTCAGTATCTTTTAACTTGTTTGGGAAATTTTCTGCTATTATTTCAGCAAATATTCTTTTTATATCGTTTGTGTGGTCTCCTGCTGTTTCATTCACTCCTATTACTCGAGTATTGTTACGTTTTGCCTCATCTTGGAGCTGCTGGATTGACTTTTCTTGTGTCTTTAATGATATTATGAGATCCTTCCTTTCATGCTCATAAGCTGCCATGCTGTCTTCAAGTTCTGAAATTCTATCTTCGGCTTCATTTAAGTGGTTTTGCAAGCTTTCAGTGTAAGTTTTCAAATCCTGGCATTCTCTTTGGACCTGTTTCATTCTTGGTAATTCATTCCTAAGTTGCTCTTGTAACGTTTCCATTTGTTTCCTATTTTCTTCTAGTCTTTTGTCTATTTCTTCTCTATGTGCACGGAACATTTCTTCCATCATTGTTTTCAGGTCGTTTTTCGTATGAGAGATCATTGCAGGTATGTGGCTTATTTCTGCTTTAAGCTCTTTAATGGCCTGTTGGAGTTGTTTCATTTCAGATGCAATCATTTCATAACTTGCAGGTATGTGGCTTCCTGGTTCCTCTGTATCCTCGCATTCAAAACTTGTTCTGGGTGGGATTGAGTTTTGAGACTACGTTTTGTTCCTCTGTTTTCCCATTTTTTGGGTATCAGATTCAAAATGTGGAGCTATACATTCCCCACGCAGTTCAGCAGGCAAAGGTCTGCTGCAGAGGCTGCTCCAATGATTCCTTCTCTTTGCGAGAATGTCCTTTAAGCTGTCTGCTGAGATTTCTGCTTCTACTCCCTACCCCGAGACCTTGCTGGGGCACATAAACAGCTCACCACCACAGAGACCTTACAGGCAGGGGGCCACTCAGGTGTTCCTCCCTGGGTGAAGCTCCTCCCCACCTCACCAATTCCATTGGGGTGCCCAGCCAGCTCTTCCAACCCGGGGATCCTGCAGTCAGTAAAGCTGCTTGGATGTCCCTCGCTGGGCGGAGCTTCTTCCCGACTCAGTAAAAACCGGTCAGGGCGCCCAATCGACTCACCCTGGGATCGTGCAGACAGGAATGCTACTCAGATGTATCTCCCTGGGTCGAGCTTCTTCCTGACTCAGAAATCCTGTTGCGGTGTTCACTAGGCTCTCCTGTTCCGAGATCCGTGCCTGCAGGTGATCCTGGCGCTCCCTGGTGCTTTTCCACCTGCTTGGCTTTCTCACAGGAGCCGCTGACCACAGCTCCCGTGGCGCCGGCTGCGGGGGCAGGGCTCTGAGAGGGATCCCGGACCTCTGCCCAGATTGGTGCAGTCTACCCGAGGATCATGTTCTCCGAATTTACTCTGCTTCGCCGCCTCCAACAGATCCTGGCTACCGCCGCCTCCGAGCCGATCGGGTTCAGGAGCTGGGAGGGTCCATCCCACCGCAATCGCTCTCTCGATTGTACGCGGATTCAGCCAAGCTGCGGCCCAAGCGCAGCACCGATCACCTCGGGCGCCCAGCTCTCAGGATCCGCCCACTGCTCGCAGCGGCTTATCCAGCCGACCCTTTAATGCTCAGGCCGCAGAGAGCAACACGATCAGTTGGAATTTCGCATCCGCACACCGGGCACCCGCTTATATGCACATATTTTAAACAATTTGTATTTCATATTTTTCAGACAATTGATTTACTTGGATATTTTTGACAACCACTAGCAAGAGAATGTTTTCATTTGTCTATTGGTCATTTGTTATTTTCTAACTTATCTCAATGTTCTTAATCCCACCTTTTTTACTAAATTATTTTGATGCTCTTTGTAATTTGTCAAAGATTTAGTGTCTTATTTTAATTATTTTTAATAATTTGGGACCTATTTGTTAAATAGCATGATCTCTTTCTAGGAAAGACTCATTAGGCTACTAAATTTTATTAAACAAACTGCACATTCACCATTAGCAGAGAAAAATCAAGACTTTTGAATTAAATCCCAACATATATACTGAGATATACTTTTGAACACACTGTACTCCACTCAACTTGCTTATTACTAATTTATATTAATTTTACTAGGATAGCTTTATATTATATTTTAATATCTATTTATCTTTTTCTAAATATTGTCATTCTTCCTTCTCCAATCATTTAAAATCAAATAATAGGTGTTAATGCTTTTGCATGAATTTTGAAATACTTTTTCCATTTATGAAATTATTTCAATTTTTACATTTACGAAAGTCTTCATTGTGATCATGATACCTTGTCCTAGTTTCTGAATTGAATTGAAATACACTTAAATTTGTGAATATGAGATAATATATGCAATTGCTGGTAAGCAATCTTTTTTGCAGTTACATAAGTGTCTTCTGTTTGTCTTAAAATTTTTAATTAAAAACTCATATTTGATTTTTATCACATACCTTTTCAACATGTGTATGTTAAATCCTTTGCATATTTATTCCTGTCTTGCGGGTATGACTTGGGATGTAATTTTCTTCTTAAGTGGTGAAGAAAACAATGGTACTTTGTCATTAAATTAAATATACATAAAAATAAAATAAAAGATAGCTACTAAGAAGTAGGGAGAGACCTTTCAGATGGAAAGAGGATTAAGAGATGGAGGGGAAAGAAAGGGGAAGGAGCGTAGTGTGGAGATGTATCCTGCTCATATATCAGCTCCACACAAGGAACATAAACATTACACACTTTAAACATATACAAATAAAAAGGTAATAAATTCTTATAAAGAGTAGCCCTATAGAAATAGCAAAGAAGAAAATTTGGAAAATAACACTTTTCTAATGGGCCAAGTTAATAAGCAGCTAGGCCTTGTATGTTTATTTGTTTATTTGTTTGCTTGTTTTGACTTCACCTCTTTCTTTGTCCTACAGGTAATTAAACACTTCTTCACAGTTCCTCCTTGCTTTACATTTATCATAATGTTAGTGCAATATATTTTAAATATATTAGTATATTTTCATAATAAAATATATATCCTTAGAAATATACATAATCTTAGCAAAATGCCAACCACATAACAGCTGTTCTATAAAAAGTTGTTGAATTTTAGACCTCTTATTTATTTCATTCTTCTAGAAAAACAAAGAGAAATAGTGAGTAAAGTTATACTTTCATGGTGATCTCTGTCAAAGAGAAGTATCATCTACAAGATTGTAAAAAGCCAGCTCACTTGCTAAAGAATTAATAATGCTATTTTTCTGACAAGAAAATATTTGCTGTGATACTGAGCAATAATGAATTCTATGCCAACTATTAAGTATTACAAAGAAATAGAAAAGCAAGGGGGAGGTAAGTATGCTTACATCACAGAGTTCATCAGTTAGTATCTTCAACCTATTTTAAATACCTGTAAATGTGAAGTTTTAACTACTGTTTTCATATTTAGTATTCTGCAAATTGAACCCAAATCTCAGCAAACTTTCCTCCAACAACATTTCCTAGGGTTAGGGTTAGGGTTAGGGTTAGGGTTAGGGTTAGGGTTAGGGTTAGGGTTAGGGTTAGTGTCTTGGTTACTTTTCTCTTGTTGCTGAGACAAAATACCCAGCATCAAAAATGAAGGTAGGAAAGGTTTATTGTGCTTACAGTTTGTGGAAGTTTCAGTCCATATTTGGCTGTCTCCAAAGCAGAGTGGCTCATGGCAGAGGGCAATCATTCATGCTGGCAGAAGACAGCAAGAGGAGCAGGAGCAAAAGGGAGGAGCAGCAGCAAGCAGCCTCTCTTCCTCTCTTACATTGTATGCAAACTACCTGCTGCAGGGCAGATGTAGCACTCACTCCTATAATCTCAGCATTGGACCATGAATCAATCATAAACTCTAGAAGCTCACCCCATGACTGCAAGAGGATCTGGGGGGACATGCAGACACAAACCATGACAGTTAGGGTTAGCATTAGGTTTAAGGTTTGGGTTGGGGATAAGGTTAAGTTTAGTCTTAGGGTAAGGGTTAGGTTAGAGTTAGAGTTAGGTTAAAGGTAGGAATAAGAGTAAGGGTTAGGTTTAGGGTAAAGGTAATGGTTAGGGTAAGTTTAAGAGTCAGAATGTTAAGGTTAACATTAGAGTTATGGTTCAAGTTAAGTTTAGTGCTAGAGTAAGAGTAAGGTCAGGCTAAGTTTGAGGGTTACGGTTAGGGTTAGGGTTAGGGTAAGTGTAAGGGTTAAGTTTAAGTTAAGGATAAGGATTAGGGTAAGGATAATGTTTAGGATTAGGGCTAGGTTTAGAGAAAGGGTAAGAGTTAGGGTAAGGGCAAGTGTAGGGATTAGGGTAAATATTAGGGTTAGGGTTAGTATAGGGAGTAAGGGTAAGGGTAAAGGTAGGGTAAGGGAAAGGGTAAATTAAGGGTGTGAGTAAGGGTTAGGGTTAGGGTTATGGGTAGGGTTACAGTAGTGTTAATGTAAGGGTAAGAGTAAGGTTTAGGTTTAGGTTAGGTTTAGGGTTAGGGTTAGTGTAAGAGTTAGGGTTAGGGTTAGGGTTAGGGCTAGGGTTAAGGTTAGGGTATATGTAAGGGTGAAGGTAAATGTAAGGGTAAAAGTTCAGGATTAGGGTTATAGTTAAGTTTAGGTTTATAATTACTGTAAGTTAAGGGTAAGGGTAAGGATAAGGGTCAGGGTTAGAGTTAGGTTTATCATTAGGTTTAGTTTTAAGGTTAGGGCTAGACTTACTGCTACCATTAGGATTATGCTCAGGGTTAGGGTTAGTGTATGAGTAGGATGAGAGAAAGGTTAAGGTTTAGGGTTAGGGTTAGGGTTAGGGTTAGGGTTAGGGTTAGGGTTAGGGTTAGGGTTAGGGTTAGTGTAAGGGTAAGGCCAGCCTTATAGCAAAGGTAAGGGTAAGGATAATGGTTAGCTTTTGGGTTAGTGTTAGGTTTAGGCTTTGTGTGAGGGTGATGTTGAGGGTGAGGGTATGGTTAAAGGTTCGGGTAAGGGTTAGGCTTAATGTTAGGGTTAGCATAAGGGTAAGGTAAGTGTTATTGCTAGGTTTAGGGTTAGGTTTAAGACTGAATGTACTACTCAATATCTCCTCACCCGAAAAATGGATTTAAGACAAAACTTAAAGAATCTTGTAACTGTGTGAACCAGTAGCAAAGAGCCTGTGCTTTTAGTAGATCTAATGAGTCAGTGTGATGGTTTAGTGTACACCAAAATAAAATTTTTCACTGATTGGCAATTTATATTTTGTTTATGAATGTGTTCACAGTGTGCACAGTTCAAGTCTTTTGTAGTAATATGCCCAAATCCTTAAGATTTATAAGTTTAACCACTATGATTTAGAATAAATTTATTACAAATATACTCCTAGACTCACCTGGGCGAGTCACAAATTTGCATACCAATAAAGTTTTTTGTATGTTCGTTTATCTAGTTTGCAAAATGCATCCACACAAACAAACCCTGACGGCTGTGTTTTTCCTAGAATCTGGAGAAACAATAACACACACAAGAAATTGTATACTCTGCTCTAAGTACCAAGACTTTCTCTTCTGTTTTTGATTCTTCATAACCCAAAAAGTTTACAAATACACAATTTTATTTTTAAGCCATATTTTCACCTAAAACAGCCACAACATCACACAAATCTGTCAGTCATTGAGTTATTGAATAATGGTTTTGGAGCATCTATTAAATGCCAACAATTGCTTGGAAAGAGAGTGAGCACCAAAAAAAAAAAAAAAAAAGAAAAACAAAAACAAAAACAAAAACAAGAGGGATTGGCAGGAGGGAGAGAGGGAAAGAGATTCATTATCTATTATGACAATACATGCACACCATAGAAGCAATGGTGTGCCATCTTGAAACGTGATCATTGTATGGTCAGGGACCAAGTACAGACCTCTGTGGTGCTAGATGTGAATAAGGAACCAAAACCACTTTACAAGAGAACCAGAATGAAGGACAGATTTATTCTGAGGATTTCAATACTTACTCAGTCTGTATTGCAGTTATGATTAGAATGCAGGGACCTGCCTATGTAGAAAGCAATTGAGGTAGTGAAGATGTTTTGAGCAGGTTAAAATAAAGCTGATGCTATGCTAATAAATTAAAAGATGGACAATGAGCCTTTTAAAAACAAGGAGAAAAAGACAGAAATCAAATCTAGACATTTCTGTCCTATTCTTCTGATGTCTTGGATTGAGAATGAGTAAGTTTCCTGTCTGATATTTATGATATTGTTTTCTTATCTTAATAGGAGAGTTTGGATAAACACATTGTAAATAATTTTTCTATTTTACGTAGGACAGTTCAGATACAAATATATCCATAATATTGCAGCCAAACACATAATGTATTTTCTGACTAGAGATAAGATTACTTGTTACTTGTATTAAGTAACTCAGTAAGAAGACTAGTTTTATCATTATAGAACTGTCATAGCTGGTGAGGGGAATACTGCAAGGCAATCTATCAAAGTCCTATCTCTCAGTGTTGGAATCACTAAGATCATTTCTACCAATCTGATGTTTAATATCTTTATATTTTATCTTAAAACTCTCCTACTTGCATGGGAAATGGAAAATGAAATACATTACAGATTTGGCATAATTAAATCGCTCCTTGATTGATGTACTGTATTCTCCATCTTCTGGACTGAGGCCATGCAGATACTAAGTCTCTAGATTTCAGATACTAATTTAAATTACAAGATTAGTAAATCATGTGTTTCTTCTTTTTTGCAAAATATACTTTTGCATTCAAAGAACAGAAGATCAGCTTTACATAAAATGTGCTACCAGATATACCAAGAATCAGACTGAATGCCTTAAACAAAATTGAGTACATATGAAAAAGCATAATACTTTCTACTTTAAAAAATCTGATGTGCATATATCTATTGAGCATTGACTATGTGATGCCAGATGCTGTGGGTGACACGTATGTGGATCAGACCCATTCTAATAATAATTTGGCTCATTATGTAATGATGGCAATTAGAAATAAACACTTAAAACATGCAACAAGCTCAGCTCAAACAATGTGCTAACCAGTGCTTAATATATTACTGAATAAACCAAACAAATAACTCTTTTGGGGAGACTCAGTGCCATAACTATTCTATTGAACATTCTCCATATTTGTTCTTATAGGTGCAAGCTGAAGTTTCCAAAGGAAAGCATTGCTAATTTTATGAAACAGCCTAAGAGAATGTCATGTGCATGACTCTCTCAAGGCACTAAGCACAGATACAGGATGACTAATTTCCATTACCAGCAGCTGTGGAAGCTCATGCTGAACTCCCTGGTTGCCCATTTCCTCCCAAGAGCAATTCTACCACTTCTTTTACTGTACCAGGTGCGGTAGCATGTGGGGAAACTTGGTATTGTTGACAGACTTGATCTTGTCTATTGGCAAAGCAAGTTTACTTTCCTATTCTTTGAGGCAGCTGACTCATTAGAGGCCTTTGATGAGCACTGAAGATAGAGTGATCCTCTTGCGTTTGCTTGCTGTGCTGAGCATTCACTGGGGACCTGACTGCCCTACACTATCTGCAAACTGCCTGCATACAGAGAAAAAGAGCAGCTCCATTAACGCTGTCTGTAGCAATGTGCTGTGCCTGAGGCGTGAGCCTCCCACTCTTGTTTGTAGGTGAACGCTGAGGAGCCCAGGCCCGGAATATACCCTCTTTGAGTTCAAGAGGTTATTATACAATTCCTCAGGTAAAACATTCATAGAGTTGCTAGCAAATTATATTTTTCTGAATTTATTTGTATAATTTACTGGACATTTTCACATTAGCAATATCATAAGCATCAAAATATAATTGTTTTTAGTTTTAGCCATGGTGGATCTAAAGCTGATTTCAATAACTGCCAAATTTCTACCTTTGGGTTTACATTGTGTCCACAGTTAACATTTTCTTTCAACTCCTAAATATCCCATCAGGAGAATATTTCTGAGATACTGGCTAAACTAATGAAACCCAAAATATAAAATAACAAGATTTTCTTGTCTGCTCTTTCTGCCCTTAATTAACCATTTAGTAAATACCTACTATGTGTATTTACTACATTCTCAAAGCCTGGGTAAGGTGCTGAAGATAGTGAATAGAAATGACCTGGTGCCTATTTCATAGAACTTTAGTGTTTGAAAAAAGTAAGATAACAGCATTGCACAAGTTATTACAATAAAAGTACTGTGTTTCAGCAGTGAAGAGACGGCAAAGTATGGAGAGGAATAGGAAAAAAGTCCATGGAGCTTTTCTACAGGTTAAGAAATACAGAGAACTGAGTTTTTAGTGTTACAGAGTTTAGTTCACATTTGCCAAATTTTAATTGAAGCTGATCACCAGGAAAGCAAATGTCAAGGGCACTTTTTGGAGCGTTGACAGGGAACACATGATTTCCCAGGTGAGGGCTTGTGAGTTTGAAGAGTATAATCATAGTGCTTCCTGAATGAGCAGTCTTATAAAAGTAGAAGAAAAGTCTTGAACTAACTGTAAAAACTATCACAATAAACTCCTCCATAATAAAATCACACTTCAGAGGATGAGATGAAGAATTTTCTGACAAGCAACACAATATTGTCACCGTAAATTATATATTGTCATGGCAGCTTGTTTACCTGGTTCCCAGTTTCAAGTAAACTTTCCAGTCATGTTAGCAGGTAAATAAAATTATGTAGAATTTATCTAAGTACTTTCTTTTGAAAGGATAGTAATCAAAAAAAGAACATTTCCAAAGTAAGGAGCAATGCCTTTAATCCAAAAGAATAATGAAAAGTTGTCCTGAGTTAACATCTGTGAAGCAACCTAGAAAGCAATATGTCTAAATTGTAGCAGTGTTCTAATGGAAAATGTGTTGAAAACAAAGCTTGTGCACAATAAATCATAATTTTATTATACTAGAATATCTCAGTGTCATGAAAAAAGCAGATGCTTCTTCCAAAAAGAACAACAGAAAGGAGTGCAATTAGAAATGGTTGGGTAGGGGGACAAAGCTATAAAAATTCTCAGTGGAGTATAAGCAAACTAACATGATATGCTTTTCATTTAAGAACCATTTATCAACTTTATTATGTAGCTATAATTCTAGATAGGTGAATATATTGAAGAAGACTGATTAGGTTTGTATTCAGATTTTATATTTTAGAAGAAGATATTAAATCCATTAAAATGCAATAAAGTCAAATAGTAATAAATACAATGAAACACTGAAAGCATAATAGGTCTGAGATTTCTAGAGGCATGGGAGGGACCTTACATGAGGTAGTTAGGGAGATTGCTGGTGCGAAATCAGCCCCCAGGGTCTGCAGGAAGTAATGCAGGACAGAAAAGCAGTGGCAAAGGCTCTGCTGCACTGACGTGGCTGGCATGTGTTAAGAACAGAAAAACTGAGGCTGGAATATAGAGGTAAATGAGAGGTGTATGTGGAGTAAGATCAATAAGAAAAGTCGGTACAGCATTAGGGAGCACGTGTCAGGCCAAGCAAGGAGTCTGCATATTATTCCAAGATGAAGTGAAGCAGGTGGAGGACATTGTGTCTGATGGGAACATAATGTGCCCAATAACTTCAAGGCATCACCCGCCATTCATATCCATGTATCTAGGGTATATGCAGCTAGGACCATGAGTCAAGTGCAGGACCATTAGGAACGTGTATGATAGACTACATAATTTGTATGAAGGTGGCAAAATACAAATGAAAAGTAGTGATCTTACTGCAAATACATTTTAAAGTGGAACTGTAGAAATTGCTTCTGTATTAAATGTGAAAAATAAAAAAAAATGTCAAACAACACAAAGAGAAATCAAGGCAAGGAGTAGATCAGGATATTGGAATTGACTTCTGAGTACAGACTATATTTTTTCTCATTGGATCCAGGCAAACAATAAGTGATTGCACAATAAACATAAATTTCATAAATTTTGACCATGTATAAAGCAACAGTAAAGCTGACCACTGATCTTATGGGTTAAAGTAAAAAAGGGAAATGTAGGGACATATTAAGTGTGTAATTCATGTACTGATATTATATTTAACAAAAGTTCAAGATCTCCAATATCAAAGTAATTTTATTTTCTACTTAATTCCCTTATTTTGTTAGTGAGACTAGGGTTTTCTTCTTTGTTCTGCTTTTTCCAGAAATGATACAACTTTTCTAGTCCTTCTAAATTAGAGTAGCTAAACTGTTTACCCAAGAGAGCTCTGGTTTATGATTGATTTTCAAGAAATAATTATTAAGAAACCAGGTGTGGTGAAGCATGCCTGTAATCCCAGCACTTGGGAGGTTGAGGCAGGAGGACTGCCACAAGTTTGAGGCTGGCCTCAGCTATATAGTTAGGTCACAGACAGCCTGAACTATACAGCAAGACCCTGTCTCAAAAAAACAAAACAAAAAAAATCAATAGAGCATAGTTTTACTCTCAGAAGTATGCTTCTTTGCACTATAAACTAAATGGTTAATCATTTTTATGTACTACATAGTGAAAACTGTGAATCATAAAATAGATTGCTGCTTCAAAAGCTATTTTGCTCAAATCCACAAAAGAAGCAAAGCTTCAGTCTATAATTCCAAGTTCTCTTGCTTCCCTAGGTAAACTCAGAGAAAATGTCCATAACAATGGAAAGAAGGGAAAGAATAGTATGCCCATATGCTACTTGATAGATACCATAATTATTTTCAGTACAATATAACATGTTTACAGCTCTACAGACTTTTCAGTATAACTCATTCCAGTAGAAGTGAGAATCCAAAGATTACTTTTCTTTTTGTATTGACTCTTTTCCAATGCAGAACCCAACTTTATTTAGGCCAATATGAATTTCCTTAAAATTTTACAGCTCCCCCCCCAAGTATCATATAGGGATGCACCATATTATACAAAATCTACACTCACAAATTGTTCTGTGATAGGCTCTTGTGCAAATTAGAGCTCTGCTGGGAATCATTAGGAACAGCACAAATCTTATTATAATCCCTATTGTTTGACTGAATTATTCTCTGAGGGATTATATTTGATCTTAGATTTTAAGAAGTTTGCAGACATATTCTTACCTTTATGTTTAAATCCTATTTGTTACTTGCAAGACAAGTAATGTAATTTTATTTTTTTTTTGCATAACACTTTATTTTTAAAGGTAAAATAATGAAAACATTAACAAAGAGACACAAAGTAGCACAAGAACGGTAAAATCAAAACTGAATTATAGACTGAGTGATGGAATTAACAATAGTTGTATTACATATTGATAACTTCAAAATGTATGCTCAAGAAAACACATATAGACATACAATATTGATCAAACAACTAATCATTAACTGTTCCTAAAAATAAAGTGACGTAAGTCACTTACACGTGGTACATTACATTGCTTGCATGTATATATCAGATTTATTTCACTTATGAGTATGGTGTCTAATTTTGACCATTTACCTATAAAAGCCTCAAGTTTGTCTTTCTTTATAGCTGAGTAATATTCTATTATATAAAAATGCCACAGTTTTTTATCCAGTCCTCTGTGGGTGGACATTTGGGTTGCTTCTACAATTTAGCTGTTACAAATTGCTCTGCTATAAACATGGGTGCACATATGATGCGGTGAGATAGTGTTTTCAGATCTTCTGGGAAAATCTGAACACATGATTTCCCCCAAAAATCCCCCAAAAGGGGAATAGCTGGGTTGAATGGGACCACTAGACCTAGTTTGCTGAGAAATCTCCAAACCAATCTCCACAGAGGTTTCACCAGTCTGCATTCCCACCAGCAGTGCAGAAGAGTTCTTATTTCTGCACAGCCTTGCTAGCTTTGTTATTGGATGATTTCTTAATGCTGGCCAGTTTTACTGGGGTGAGATGAAATCTCAATGTTGTTTTTATTTGCATTTCTCAAAGGACTAAAGATGTAGAACATTTTCTCATGTATTTATTTGCCATTTGAATTTCTTTATCCGGGAAGTGTGCATTCATTTCAGATGCCCATTTGTGGACTGGGTCTTTGAATTTGGACAGATTCATGTTTTTTAATTCTTTGTATGTTCTAGGTAGAAGACCTTTGTCTCAGAGACAGCCAGCTAGGATTTTTCCCCAATTTTGGGGTTTTCTTTTTACTCTGCTCGTGAGTTCTTTAGATGTGCGAAAACTTTTCAGTAAGATGAGGTCCCAGTTATTGATTCTTAGAAGCGTTTCCCTTGCAGTTTGATTTTTGTTCATGAACTCTCTGCCTACTCCTATGTCTTGCAAGATTGTTTCCTACCTTTTCTTCCAATAGATTTAGTGTTTTTATTTTAATACTGAGATCTGTGATCCATTTTGACTTGAGTTTGGTGCATGGTGATAGACTTGGGTATATTTTCAGTCTTCAGCCAGAGGCAAGCCAATTTTTCCACACCATTTATTAAAGAGGCTATCTTTCTTCCACTGAGCTTGTTTGGCACCTTTGTTAAATACTAGATGACTGAGTATATTTGTTGTTTTGGCTGCATCTTTCAGTCTGTTTCATTGATCCTCAGGTCTGTTTTTTACCCAGTACCAGGCTTATTTTATTACTGTAACTTTGTAGTATAATTTCTGGTCAGGGATTGTAATTCCATCTGACTTGTCCTTGTTGCCCAGCATTGCTTCCGCTATTCTGGGTCTCTTCTGGCTCCAGATGAATTTAAGGTATATTTTCTCTAGATCTGTGATATATGCTAATGGTAGTTTAATGGGGATTGCATTGAATCTGTACAACAATTTTGGTAGTATGGCCATTTTCACAGTGTTGGTTATTCCTAACCATGAGCAGGGGATGTTTTTCCATTTATTGAAATCCTCTTCGATCTCCTTTTTCAGAGTACTGTAGTTTTGATTGCATAAATCGTTTACATCCTTTGTTAGATTGATTCCTAAATATTTCAATTTCTTGGAAATGTTTCAATTTCTTGGATGTCATTTTAAAAGGTATGGTTTCTTTAATTTCTCTCTGAGTCTGTTTCTTGTTTGTGTATAGGAGTGCTATTGATTTTTGGTTTTGACTTTGTATCCAGCTACTCTGCTGAATTTAATTAATTCAAGGAGTCTTCTTGTGAAGTTTTTGGGGTCTTCCATGTAAAGTATCATGTCATCTGCAAATAATGATAATTTTGCTTCTTCCTTTCCTATATTTATTCCTTTTACTTCTCTCTCTTGTCTAATTGCTCTGGCTAATGCTTCCAGAACTATGTTGAATGGTAGTGGTGACAGTGGACATCCTTGTCTTATTCCTGACTTTAAAGTGAAAGCTTTCAGTTTTTTTCTATTTAGTATGATGTTGGCTGTTGGTTTGTCATAGATGGCTTTGATCAGACTGAGGTAAAGGCTATGTATTCCTATTTTTTCTAGGATTTTTAACATGAACATGTTGGACCTTATTGAAAGCTTTTTCCACATCTATTGAGATGATCATGTGGTTTTTGTCCTTGACACTATTGATATGATGTATTACATTAATTGATTTGTGAATATTGAACCATCCCTGCATTCCTGGAATGAATCTAACCTGGTCATGATGTATAATTTTCCTTATGATTCGCTGCATTCTATTTGCTAGTATTTTATTGAATATCTTTGCACCTATATTCATTAAGGAGAGTGGCCTATATTTCTGTCTCTTGGTAGGATCTTTCTCAGATTTTTGTAACAGTATAATACTTGCCTCCAGAAATGAGTGAGGGAGAATAGCTTCCTTTTCAATTTCCTTAAAGAATTTGAGGAGTGTTGGCATTAAATCTTCTCTGAATGTTTTATAGAATTCAAGCCCAGGCTGTGAATCGATCAGGGCCTAGGCTTTTCTTTGTCAGTAAAATTTTAATGACATTTTCAATCTCATTAATTGATATTGGGTTATTCAGGATTTTTATATGTTCTTGATTCAACTTTGGTAATTCGTACATTTCTAGGAATCTTTCCATTTCTTCTGAGTTTCCTATCCTTTGAGAGTAAAGCATTTCAAAGTAGGTATAAATGATATTTTGAATTTCTGTGGGATCTGTAGTGATTTCATCCTCTTCATTCTTTATTGCATGAATTTGTGTTCTTTCCCTTCTTCTTTTGATAAGGTTGGCTAGGGGTTTATAAATTTTATTTATTCTTTCAAAGAACCAACTCTTTGATTCACTTATTTTTTGTAGTGTTTTCTTCGTCTCAATTGCATTAAAATTTCTACCCTGAGCTTTATAATCTCCTCCTTTCTTTGGGCTCTGGGCTTGGCTTGTTCCTCTTTTTCTAAAAGTTTGAGATGCAACATTAGGCTATTTATTTGATCTCTTTCTGATTTGTTTATATATGAGTTCATCACTATAATTTTCCCTCTGAGGTCTACTTTCATTGCATTCCACAGATTCCAGTATATTATATTTGAATTTTTGTTTGTTTGTAGGTGTTTTTTAATTTCTTCTTTAATGTCTTGTGTGACTCATTGGTTATTTGGGAGGTTGTTGTCTAATTTCCAAGTATTTATGGGTTTTTTTGAGTTCCCTTTGTCATTAATTTCCAATTTCATTGCACTGTGGTCAGATATTATGCATGGGATAGTTTCAATTCTTTTGTATTTAGGTATGTATGCTCTATGTGCTAGAATGTGGTCTATTTTAGTGGAAGTCCCATGTGCATCTGAGAAAGATGTGTATTCTGATGTTGTGGGGTGGAACACTCTGTGTACATCTACTAAGTCCATTTGTTGGCATATTTGTTTCAGTTCTACTATTTCTTTGCTGAATTTTTATCCAGTTGGCCTGTCTCTTTGCGTCAAAGGAGTATCTAGGTCCCCTATTACAATAGTGTCATTAATTATTTAGTTTTTCATGTCTATTAAGATTTGAATTATAACACTTATAGTGCTTATTTGGTCCTCCAGTATTTGGTGCATATGTTTAAGATTGTTATCTTTTCCTCTTGCAGCTTACTCCTAACTAGTATATAGTGGCCTTCTTTATCTCTTTTGATTGCTTCCTGTTTGAAGTTTACGTTGTCTGCAAACATGATAGCTACCCCTGCTTTGTTCTGGGAACCTGTTGCATGGAGAATTGTTTTCCATCCTTTAACTTTCAGTCTTTGGATTTCTGCTTGAGCAAAGTGTGTTCCCAATATAGCATATTGTGGGATTTTGTTTCTTAATGCACTCTGCCAGTCTATGTCTTTTGACTGGTGAATTGAGGCTATTTACATTAATGGTTGTAACTGTTAAATGTTGGCTTATTCTTGTCATGCTATTTTCTTGTTGTAGCTTTCCTACTTTTGCTGTTTAATTACTTGTTCTGCTGGAGGATTCCTTTCTATTGTTGTTCTTGAGATTGTGGTCTCTTTTTCTCTGTCTAGAATATCTTTTAATACATTTAGTAACGTTGGTTTGGCACTCATGAAGTTCTTCAATTGCTCTTTATCGTGGAAATATTTTATTTCTCCATTGAATTTCAAAGACAGTTTTTCAGGGTACATCAGTCTGGGTTGGAAGCTGTTCTGTCTCAGAATCTGTAATACCTCGCTCCAAGCTCTTCTTGATTACATGCTTTTTGTTGAGAAGTCTGCTGTAATTCTGATGGGATTTCCCTTATAGGTGATCTGTTTCTTTTCTGTAGCAGCTTTTAATATTATGTTCTTTTGATGGATATTTGGGATCTTGACTATTATATGTCCGGGTATGGTTTTATTTGGGTTATGGCTCGTTGGAGTTCTATATGCCTCATTTAACTACACATCAGTATCTTTTACCATGCTTGGGAAATTTTCTGCTATTATTTCTGCAAATATACTTTTTATATCATTTGTGTCACCTCCTGCTGTTTCATTGACTCCTATTACACAGAAATTATTTCTTTTTGCCTTTTCTTGCAGCTGTTGGATTGATTTTTGCTGGATCTTTGATGACTTTATGAGATCCTTCCTTTCACGGTTGCTAGCTGCCCTGCTGTCTTCAACATCTGAAATTCTATCTTCAGCTTCATTCAAGCAGTTTTGCAAGCTTTCAGTGGAAGTTTTCATTTCCTGGAAATCTCTTTGAGTCTTTTTCATGTACTCCAATTCATTCCTAAATTGTTCATGTAACATTTGCCTATGTTCTTCTATTCTTTTATCAGTTTCTTCTCTATATGTGCAGAGCATTTCTTCCATTATTATTTTCATTTCATTTTTTTCTGAGAGATTATTTCTGGTTTAATCTCTTCTATGGACTAATGGAGTTGTTTCTTTACTTCAGATGCAATTGTTTCAGAAATTGCAGGTATGTGGCTTGCTAGATCTCCTATATCATTGTTTCCTGGACTTGTTCTGGGTGGAGTTGATTTCTGAGACTGCATTTTACTCCTCTTTCTTGTTATTTTGCATGTCAGATGAAAAGTGCTGAGCTACTAACTACCCAGACCGCACACAAAGGATTCTAGTGACCCTAGTTTACCTGAATATCAAACTTATCCCAAAATACCAGCAGACCATGAACCACTGGGCCCAGCAACCCTAGGCATTTGCTGGGATGCCTGGCTCAGACCACACCTGTGATGTGGGAGGAAGGTTATCTCGCCAGGCAGAGCACCAACACGGACCTTACCTGGCAAGAAGTCCACTCAAAAGGCTGCTCCAGTGGTGCTGCCAAGGTGGGCTCCCTACCTGCCAGAAAGTCTCACGGGCATGCCTCCTCAAATGGTGTCCCCAAGCCGAGCTGCTTCCCTGAAAAGTCTTGCCAGGCAGAGCACCAGCACAGGCCCAGCAAGAGGTCCAAGTACTGTAATTTTAATATTAAGTTTAGGATTGTTTGCAAACCAAAGATGCCAGAACTATTTGAAACCAGCTACTCCTGTCTCCTTCAGTTCAACAGCTCTTCCTTTAGCTTATTTCTCTCCTCTCACATTTTAGCCTAAGGAAGAGGAAGACAGAAGAAAAGCCTTCAAAACATTGCCTGGAATTCTACTGAGCCAGAATACCTAGTTCATGAAGTACATTTTCTATTTATTGTTTTACCTCAGATGACAGTGTTACTAGACTATCTGTTGCTGTCTAACATTGACTCCCTTGTTCCAGGTTCTGACAGAATTTTTCTGACTCTTCAAGGCCCACTGTACTTCTACTAAGGGTCTGTTTAAAGTGCTTTAAGTTTTCTCTGACACTGTACTGTCCTCAAAGTCCTTCCATCTTCTGCCCACTCCATGGTACAGAGGCTCTCACATTCTTTGGTATTGATTTGGTGGCATGTCTACTTCAAGGTACAAAAGTCTTATTAGTTGTCTGTAGCTGTGCTACAAATGATATGAAGATTTAACAAGTTAAAATACCATTTATTCCCTCATAGAAAATCCAAACAGCTTGCTTGGCTCTAGAAAATCCAAACAGCTTGCCTGGCTCTTTCTTACTTGAGTGTCTCCCATGAGGTTGCAGTTAAAATGTCTTCTAGGTCTTCTCCAGTCACCTGTGGACTGGTTGAGATCAGATCTCCTGCCAAAGTGACTCAGCCACATGACTGGCAAGTAGTTGGTGGCTGTTGGCAAGAGGCCTGAATTTGTTGTCCCAAGAACCCTTCTAGAACTAGAGCTACTTGCATGTCCTTTTGACATGGATGATGACTTTCCTCAGAAGAAATAAAAGTGTAAGGCAAAAGAAATGTATTATTTTACAGGTTAAATCAGAATTTATGTCTTGTCCTCCTATGATAGCTCATTTGTAAGACTCACTGGGACTATTTAATGTGGCTGTGTGTTATGCAGGGTTTCAGTACCAGAATGCAAGAATTTGAGGGCCATCTAGGAGCCTAACAGCAGCACAGGAGGGGAGCAGGGACATTGCCACTTTTAACTGAGCTATAAACTACCCTCAAAGTCTCTGAACTGAACAATAATTGGTCCAAATTTTCTGTCAGATGATACTTTGCAGGGTTATCTACAGTCCCAACTCTCATTCAATCCCTACCATAAAGAATTTTTAGCTGTTTTCAGTGCCTTTGGATTCGTTTCTCTTCTAGATCAACATCTTATATGGCCCTGAGCACTTTAGCCGTTTCTTCAGTGCTGCTATTGGAGATATTTCTACCTTCCTGGTTACATTTTTGAAGAAAAAATGAGAATACAACTACTGCTGTTGTGCATACCTGACCGATATTTTGTCCTAGTTAAGTCTACCAGTAAAAGGCTATTTCACACAGCTTTTTGATAAAAGCTGTTTGTGACAAACTCAATACCAACTTCACGTCAAGTGAGGAAAAACTGCGGCTTCTTCTTCCAAAATCAAGAACAAATCTGTCATTGTCACCATTCCTGTTCAACACAGCACTTGTAACTTTGTCTGGAGCAACCAGGGAATACATATGTAAATCCAAACACAGGTCAGTGGGAACTATAGCAAAGACAGAAAGCTATCCCTATTCCAGGTGACATCATCCTTTGCATAGAAAAGCAAAAACAATTCCACCAAAAAATCACAGAACTAATAAAAACAAATTCAGCCAAGTAGCAGCACATTAACAAACAAAAAAGCAATACTGTTCCCGTACACTAATCATGAACCACCAAGAAAGAAATGAGGAAACTAATATCATTCTCAATAGCTACAAGAAAATTAAATACTGAGGAATTACCTAATCAAGGAAGTGAATGACCTCTATAAGGATAACTTTGAAAAGGAAAACTGAAGAGGCCATCAGAAAATGGAAATATATCCCCTTTCCTAGATAGCTAAAATCAACATCATCAAACGGCTCTACCATGAATATTGATATGTAGATTTAATGCAATCTCAATCAAATAACTAGCAGCATTCTGCACAAAACTAGAAAAAATTCCAAAATTTATATGGACCTAGAAGATCTCAGAATAGCAAAGTAGACCTGAGCAATGAAAGCGAGACAAGAGGCATCACAATTTTTAATTTTAAGATATATTAAAAGCTTTGGTGACAAAAACTATACAGTACTAGTAGAAAAACAGACACACAGAACAATGAAGCACAGTAGAGGATGCAGAAATAACTTCAAGTCTTACCATGCCAGGTGCCCCAGTACTGCATTACATATTATTGTTGTTGTTGTTGTTGTTATAACAACATACTCCTTACATCCACACAACATAAAGACTATTTTATATATTATGTTTACCTTTCCATTATTAATATATAAACTGCATAGGCTCATATCCAAAATACAAAAGAAATTCAAACTGCTCAGTAGCAAGAAACTAAATTAACTCTTAAAATTGCCAGAGGATACAAATAAGCATTTCTCAAAAGAGTATACACAAATATCTTAGAAATATATGTAAAAAGGTTAGCAGTTCTAACAATCAGAGAAATGTAATTTAAAACTACAGTGACCTATCACTTCACCTTTGTTAAATTAAGTATTAAAAAAAAGAACAAATCTTAGAGAAAAGCAAAGTTTAGTACATTGTTGAAGTACAGAAATTTTGAAAAATAGAATGTTACCTGAAAAGATAAAAATCTTTTATCTGTATATCCCATCTGTGGCTATATAGCTGAATGAATTGAAATAAGTATTCAAAGAGATATCTGCACTCATTCATTTCAAGATATGGAAAAAACCTAAGTGTTCATCAATACACAAATAGATTAAAATCGTGGTACTTATGCACAATGGAATACTATTCTACATTAAAAAGGAAATTCTCTCGATAGTAGCAGCATATTTCTGGTTTATTAAATGAGTATACTGCTGCATTCCCTTCCATTTACCTGTGTTACAGTTAAGGAGAGAGGGAGACCAAGTACACAGGGAGAGCAGATCTAATTAGAAAGGTGCCACTTTGGAAGATGAAATGGATAAAGATAGGATAAGGAAATGGCCTCAGAGCAGCTTACAGACACCAACAATGAGCTGATTACTGACGAGTACATAAAAATCACAGAAAATATTAGCTCCCAGAAAATAAAAATAAATACTGTGGGAAAAATAAACTACTGTAGTTAATTAACTGGTTCAGATGTGAAAAGTATGTATATTATCATAATAACATGAGTACTGAATAGAGACTGTATAAAAATTCCCATGTAACAATATTGAGAGAATGGGGGGAAGAAAGGCCACTCGTGTGGTGGGGGTTTTTCAATATGAAAATTGTAAGGTTTAAATTCTTACAAGAGAAGATCAATGATTAAGACTGAAAAGTTAGGATGTTACAATGTAAGCATTTAATTTAGAAATTAAAATCAGTACACATGAAAGTAGTTGTCTCTGGGAGAAAAGCTTGCTTCCTTCCAATAAATGGTCTAGAACCATCTTATGAATTATGTTCACGTGTAGTTTTGGAAAAAATAGAATTGAATAATATGCAATAATTTTAACAAAATGTAAGACAAAAATAGTACTAAAATGCTTGTAATAAATGACACTGTGAATAAACAGTAGAATATATATAGTAATAGTTAAGGCCAAAAAAAGTGAAAGATTTTAAGAAAGTCAAACTAAGGAAATTTTACTTTATTCCAGAAAATATAGGGAGTCATTCATAACAATAAGACAAGAAAATTATTTAATCAGACTGGTATGAGGCTGATTTTAAAGGCAGTGTAAGGACAGGAGATATAGCTCAGTGGCACAAGTTCCTGCCTGGCAAGTTCAAGGTCCTGAGTTTGATTCCTGGTAGAAAGAAAGAAAGAAAGAAAGAAAGAAAGAAAGAAAGAAAGAAAGAAAGAAAGAAAGAAAGAAAGGAAGGAAGGAAGGAAGGAAGGAAGGAAGGAAGGAAGGAAGGAAGGAAGGAAGGAAGGAAGGAAGGAAGAGCAGTGTAGAATGCAGTTTGAAAGAGTGCAAAACCAGCAGCATAGAAGTAAGCCAGAATATTGAAATAGCCCAGGAAAAAGAAAACACCCCCCAGGGCTGTCTGCCTTCTTTCACACTAAGCATATCTGTTGTGCTCCTGTCTCCATCACGTTTGCCTACTTCAATTTTCATCTGTCCTTAAAACTCCTCTAAAGGCATTAATAGAAATTGTGTGCATGCAGGAAACACAGTGCAGCCCTCCCCCAATGCACATATGACTTTGGCGGGTAACTGGAACTCACAAGACTCAGGACAGCAGGGTGTGCAGCATGGCCTGCAGAGTAATCAGCGAGACCAGCAACACAGAAGTGTCAAAACAGCAGCAAGGAATCAGCAGTTGGGCTCTGGATGTTCCACCAACAGAAGACCAATCTCACATCCAGAGGCCAAGATCAGCTCCATACGCAGCACAATTCCCATGGCAAACTTGGCTGGAGTACACACCACATTTCTGGGATCTGACATAGATACCGTCACAGAACTGTAGTCACCAGAGGTATTTTGCTACTTTTATTCTCCCTTGCTTGTCTAAGTGCTGCTTTTCCCCCTCTGTTTAAGTGCTTGCTCTGCCTAGTGGATTCATTTGGTTGTTGTTTTTGGAATTATGGTCATTTTTATCTCTTTCTAGAATATCTTTTAGTTCTCTTTGTAAGGTTGGCTTGATGGTCATGAGTTTCTTTAGCTGTTCTTTGTCATGGAAGTATCTTATTTCTCCACTGATTTTGAAAGAAAATTTTTCAGGGTAAATCAATCTGGGTTAGAAGTTATTTTCTTTCAGGACTTGAAATACTTCACTTCAAGCTCTTCTTGGCTTCATGGTTTGTGTTGAGAAATCTTCCATAGTTGTGATCAGCTTTCCTTTCTGGTTGATCTATTTCTTTTCTATTACAGCTTTTAATATTCTGTTCTTGTGCTGGATTTCTGGAATCTTGATTGTTATATGTTTTTGTGTAATTTTATTTTGGCCATGGCTCTTTCGAGTTCTATATGGTTTATTTATTTGTATGTCAAATCCTTTATCCATTCACACTTGGGATGTTTTCTGTCATTATCTGACCACGATGCAATGAAATTGGAAATTAATGGCAAAAGTGACTGCAAAAACTCCATAAACACATGAAAGTTAAATAACATCTACTTAAAGATCCAACGTGTCACAGATAAAATTAAAGAAGAATAAATAAAATTGATAAACACCCATTCTTATCAAAAAGGAAAGAGGGGCTGGGGATATAGCTCAGTGGAATAAGCACTTGCCTAGCAAGCGCAGGGTCCTGAGTTCGATCCCTAGTACCACACACACACACAAAAAAGACTCAAATTCATGCATTGAGGAATGAAAGGATGGAATCCTATGGATATTCAGAAGATCAGGAATACCCACTTCAAAAAATTTTACTCCCATAGGACGGAAAACACAGAAAAAGTAGACAGATTCCCACAAATGTATGAATTACTAAAGCTAAATCAAGAAGATATGCAAATTCTGAATAATCCAATGTCAGTTAATGAGATTGAAATGTAATTAAAACCTTACAAAGAAAAACTCAGGTCCTGATGGATTCACTGCTGAATTCTACAAGAAATTTAGAGAAGATATAATGCCAATGCTCCTCAAACTCTTTAATGAAATTGAAAGGAAGACCATTCTCCCTCTCTTCTATTCCTGCTGGCAAGAATAACATGATACTAAAACCAGATAAATACAAAACCAAAAAGGAAAGCTACAGAATAATCTCCCTAATAAACATAGATGTAAAAATCCTCTGTATGCTAACATACACAATACAGATGGTTCAACAAATGCAAATTAACAAATATAATATACCATATCAACAGAGCCAAAGACAAAAATCACATGATCATCTCCAAAGGTGCAGGAAAAGCTTTTAATAAAGTCCAACATTCATTCATGATAAAAAAAAAAACTACAAAAAATGGGAATAGAAGGTCTTTACCTCAACCTGATAAAAGCCATCTATGAAAAACCAACAGCTAACATCATACTAAATGGACAAAAACTTAAAGCTTTCCTTCTAAAATTAAGAACAAGAAAAGGATGTCTACCATTATGACTGCTATTCTTTATAGTTCTAGAAACATTAGCCAGGGAAATTAGACATCAGACAGAAATAAAAGTAACTGGGCTGGGGATATAGTTCAGTGGAATAAGCGCTTGTCTAGCTAAGCGCAGGGTCCTGAGTTCGATCCCCAGTACCGCAAAAAATAAAAAAATAAAAAAATAAAAGTAACAAGAATAGGATAGGAACAAGTTAAATTATCATTATTTGCAGATGACATGATACTTTACATAGAAGACCCAAAGGTCCAGCAAAAGTCTTAGAGAGGTAATAAGCAAATTAAGTAGCATGTCTGGATGCAAAATCAACACTCCAAACTCAGTAGCATTCCTGTACAAACAACAAACTCACTAAAACAGAAATTAGAGAAACCATACCCTTCACAGTACCATCCAAAACATGGAATACCTAGTACTCAATCTAACAAAGGAAGTAAAGGATCTACACATTGCAAATTGCAGTACTAAGGAAAGGGAGATTGAAGAGGATATCAGAAAATGGAAAGATATCCCTTGCTCATGGGTAGAAAGAACCAACATAATGAAAATGTCCAAGTCCAAAAAATGCTATACAGATTTAATGTAATCCCAATTAAAATGCCATTAGCATACCTCATAGAACTAGAGGAAACATTCCAAAAGTTCATCTAGAACAAGAAGAGATCTAGAACAGTAAAAGCATTTCTGGACAACAAAGGAAATGCAGGGGGCATCACCATCCCTGACTTGAAATTATACTACCAAGCTACTGTGATAAAATTAGCATGGTACTGGCAAAAATAATAGACCTGAGAATCCGTGGAACAGATCAGAAAATGCAGACACACTCAGTCACCTTATCTTTGACAAAGGGTCCAAATATATTCACTGGAAGAAAGACAGTCTCTTTAATAAATGTTTCTGGAAAAACTGGCTGTCTACCTGTTGAAGACTAAAACTAGACCTATGTATACCACCATGCACTAGAATAAAGTCAAAATGAATGAAAGATCTAAATACTAAAAGAGAAACACTGAATCTACTGAAAGAGAAAGCAGATAGAAATCTTGAAGACATAGGTGTAGGCAGAGACTTCATGAGCAAAACTAAAACAGCATCGGAAATATTCCAAAGAGTCAACAACTGGGATCTCATCTTGTTAAAAATTTTTGCACATCAAATAAATCAACAACAAAGTAAAAGCACAACTCACAGAGTAGAAAATATTTTAGCTAACTGTCCCTCAGATGAAAGACCTATATCTAGGACATATGAAGAATTGAAAAAATTCAGACACCCTTCAAATTTAAAGATTTAATCCAACAATGGGCATCTGAGATGAATATACACTTCTCAGATGAAGAAATACAAATAACAAGTAAATATTTGAAAAAAAATGTTCAACATCACTGGTCATTCAAGAGACACGAATTAAAACAACACTGAAATTTCATCTCACCCCAGGAAGTATGGCTATTATAAAGAAAACTGTGGGGCACGGTGGCGCACGCCTGTAATCCCAGCACTCAGGAGGCTGAGCCAGGAGGATTGCTGTAAGTTTGAGACCAGCCTTGACTACAAAGTTATCTCAAGGCCAGCCGGAACTGAATAGTGACGCCCTATCTCAAAAAGATGAAAAACAAACAAACATGAAAAAAGAAATCAACCAATAAGAAATGCTGAGGGGCTTTGAGAATAAAGAACCGTCTTCCGCTATTGGGGGAAGTGTAAACTGGTGCAACCACTATGCAAGTAAGTCTAGAGATTCCTCAACAAACTGGGATTAGAGGTCCCATTCAAACCAGCTATTCCCCTTCTTGTATTTTAAAAACATCATACCACAGTGATATATGTGCACCCATGTTTATAGCAGCCCAATTTGTCATAGCTAAATCTTGAAAACAACCCAAATTCCCATCAGCTAAATAATGGATAAAAAAGACATGGTCTTTTTATAATACTGAGTACCATTCAACTATAAAGGATAAACTTGAGACTATTTTATGTAAACAGATACAACTTAAGACCATTCTCATAAGTGAAATGTCTCACATTTGTAAACATCATATTGTCTCCCTAGTATAAGAAGATGAAAGAGAAAATAAGATCCAAAATATGCAGTAGATAGTGGAAAATGGAGAGAAACTGCTCAAAAGGGAAGAGAAACTGGGATGGGGGAAAGGAGAGAAGAAGGAAGGAAAAATATATATTTGTGTATATATGTGCACAAGATAGTTAAGATAGCTATACTACTAATTTCTATTGGCTCTTTGAAAGAAAAGCTTTGTGCATATTTTGTTTTATCAGTTTTTCAGGCCTATGTCTTGTAGTAGGAGCAACTACTTTGAAGATAACAATAAACAATGTACTAACCATTGCTCCTCTCCTACTATCTTTTTGAGATTTTGTATCATTTTTATTGTTTTATCACTTTAAAATAAAAAGAAATTATGGGTGTATGTGTTTTTATGTATGTTACTGTGTGCATAAACATGACATATAGGTGTTTATTCTAAAATTGAATACATTAGTATTTATTGCTTATGCTTATATAAAAAGGTGATGTGTATGTAATTATATGCTATAGAAAAATAATTGCATGATATTTTACTCTGTAAATATTCATTTCCCTATGAGATGGTGGTTTTAGATATAAAAAAGTCTAAAACCTAACCTGTGGTTCTACGGCAAAGTAAGAAGGTCCAAAATTATTATTTTAAAGATATCCCTGATACTAGAAGCTTATTTTAACCTCCTTTAGTAGGTTCTAAAATCAGGGCCACTATTAACCCTTTGCCAGCTCTTGGACATGAAATGTAGACGAGAGAATCCAATCATCTAAGTCTGATTGGCCACGGGTAGGACAAATTCCTTATGCTATTTATCCTTCCTTGTCTGAGGCCCCAAGTCTTTCCCTTAGAAGTCTTTCATCAACTGTCCCTCTTGGCCCCTCTGTGCTTCTGACTGGGTCATTTTGTTCTTCTCTGCGTTATTGCTGTTCTCTCTCTCTCTTTCTCTCTCCCCCTCTGCCCTCCTCTCTGTCTTTCTCTCACTTGTAGAAAGCACCTGAGCTTCATATTCTACAGCTCTGTAAATTTTCTGCTTTCTATGGATATGGGTCTATGCAGCTGTTAATGATGCCTACATTGATCTTCTTTTTGGTTTTCTGCATTTCTTTCCTTTAAAAAAGTCATCATTTCAGTCCTCTTCCTATTTTTAATAAACAGTGAAGCAAAGCAGACAGGTGAACTGAAAAATGATGATAGGCTAAAATACAGTGTGATTCTACTCTCAGCAGTTATTTGAGTTCTGAATTAAGCTGAAGAATCTCTCACCCAGCATACAATTCAGAAACTCCTGCTATATGAAAAGCTGAACTCTCTTATGATACCATGTCTTAAAGGAGTGACAAAGGTAAATTATGAATTGGCCAATTTGGCTGTCAGAACCTGCTATGCTATGGGGAAGGCTGTCCACAAAATTTAAATGTGGGACTTGGTGGTCTCTCAGTGGTCTCTGGAAGAAAACAGTGAGAGGATTTAGAAAACAAGGACAAGAGCCATGGCTCTTGGAATCAGGTGGAGTCACCTCTTCCCTGATAAGTGAGAGGATGGCCTCCAACAGTAGGGGTGTTTACTTCATGCTTTTGCAAAGTTAGTATCATGAGAGGTAATATTGCTTAGTGACTGATGACGCTAATTGTCCGGGCAGGATGTCTTTATGAAGACTGAGGTAGCTTGAATGCTTGAGGCACTCTGGCTCTGTCCTGCCCTCACACACATGACGAATATCCAGCTCCAGCAGCTCCCAACATATTTCCCTTTCCTGTGTAGTTACAGAAGTGATGGGTGTTCAGCAGAAGCTGGAAAAACTGTGCTTGAAGAATATAGTCCAAAGTCCATAACAGTGGTCAGTTATCAGTCTAGCTGGTGATTGTCAGAGATTTTTGGTGACTTGAACCCTCCACAGCCAACACATTATTGTGGTATTGTTTCATACATCTTGTGGTTACTCTTTTCTGCTGGATGTTTAATACCAAGTTAAAATGAGACCTGTATAAATAAAAATTTAACCTTTTGTTATCTGTCAAGGTCAGTCAGGTCTCCTCAAGAATCATCTTGGAACCAAGTGCTGTACCTCTAGATCTTCTGTCAGTGTCGGCCAACTGGATGAGTCATGGCCATTGCTTGACCAAGTTGCTTTCTGTGAAAGCTTGAGAGACTTTTTCCCCTCCTGGTGACTCTCCTTAGGCACACTATACATCATAGTCCCATAATCTCCTTCATCAGAAGATCAGGGACTCAAATGAGTTATAGGATGTCACAGTAGAGGTTCACTTATGTCCTGAGTCTTTACTGACCTTGGAAGGTATGGCCAAAATATTGGCTGTCCTCTTAGCCTAATTTACCTAATTTTTGGTCTCCAAACATCACCTGTTAAACATCCAGCAGAAAAGGTTAATGATATAACATTGTAATGGAGGCAATAAACTTCATATTGCAATCTGATCAGAACAGCAAACACCTGAGAACATACAAATGGAATCATTATTTTTTAACAATCATGGATATCCTAATGTTTAAATTCTAACAGAATGTTAACAAACAACCGTTACATATTTTTACACAAAAATTTAGAAATCAAAACCATACATAACATTGCCACATGACAGTCATGATGACATTTTATGACATATTTAAATTTTCATTTTGATATGACATAATCCTTCTAACTAATATCTGCATCTAATACATAAGAAACTTCTACCTAGTTTATTTTCCATTAATGGAATAAACATCCCAAGTTTTTGTTAAAAGTAGAGGTCTGAATCTGAAAGAAAGTCTTAGCACAGTAAACAATCTTTGTTTTACATTTTGGAAGACCTGTACATCTGGGATCACAAATACATTTAACACATGAGATTAACACTAATAAATTGCCACAAAAATTTTCATTAAAATTTAGTTTTGTACCAAGAGCATCTTTTATGAGAAAACCTTATTGTAATTTTTACTGAAAAACTTTCTTTGATGAAATGACCCAATTATTGAGGTGCCTCCCAAGAGACTATAGAGATCATGGGGGCTCCTTATTAATGAATAAAGGCTGGCCACTCCTCTATTAACCAGTTGGAGTCCTACCCAATAATGTGTGCTCACCCTAAGGACTATGGTTAAGTATTGTAATTTTAATATCATTTGAACCAACTGGTAACTCAGGTGAATGCATGCTTTTAAGTCTGTAACCAGAATGTATTAGGAACAAATGATAAAAGAAAGTTGTTGAGCTAAAAATAAAGGGATACACAGCTGTTCACAGAATGGCAGACAAACACACAGACAAGTACACCGAACAAGCAAATAACATCTTTACAAAATCAGAGTGCACTCAAATATATTTTGACAAAATTGAATTTTTATTGCAACTCTATTACAATTTTAGAAAATTATAACTTAAGTAGACTAGTCAGATTTTGTTGTCAGTTGCCAGTGATCACTTAGCAGAAAATTCTTGGAAAAATAGAATCTTTTATCTATAATGAATATGTACATTTGTATTTTATCCTCTTAAGAATACTGGTAACTTTCAGCTCAGTTATCTCTATGTACTCTATTACCTATTTAGATTTTAGATTTCCACTTTGTCAGTTTCTTCAATAGGCCCAGGTCAAATCTAACCTCACTGTTGTCTACTGGCTGTAAAGCAGTCTCTGAGGCATCACTCTCACAGGACTGCACAGCTCCCTGAAAGGTAAAAATCTACTTCTCCATATCTGAGTTCATGATATACTGGGACAGTATGCTCTGGTACTCAAACAGGTTGCTCAGCGTTCTCTGGAAAAACAGAAGCATACCCTCTACCCTAGGTCAGTAGTGGACTGGGTCCCTTCCATTGTCCAGCATGGAGATCTCTCCAAAGGACCCTTCCTAGCCCTTTTTCTATTACCTGATGGAATTGTCTTTCTGCTGGTGTACTTCCATCTTTTCTAGAATATAGAAAGCTAATAGTATATATAGCCAAGTGAAGTCTATTATGAGGTGTGAATTTTGTAGGGAAGGATTCTACCATTTGTTTTTGTAATTGAATTTTGATCATACAGTGAACACGTTCAACAATTCCTTGATCTTAAGGGTTATAAGGAATCCCTGTGATACGGGAAATATGAAAAGTTTTATAAAACCTTTGGAAAGCGGCACTTGTATAGGCCAGGCCATTGTCAGCCAAGGGCACTAGAGGTATCCAAGCAATGACATGTTTAGCTCCTTCACCAGTGTGAGCAGAAGCAAAAATAAATCCTGAGAAAGTGTCCCCTGAAACGTGGACCCAGTGTAAAGAACCAAATTCAGGAATGTGAGTGACATCCATCTGCAAAAGATTGGGGTGTAACCCTCGGGGACCGACTCCCATGGAAGCTGAGGGAAGGTGTATTATACATGAAGAGCATTGTTTAACAATTTCTCTGGCCTGTTCCTGGGTCAAATGGAACTGTTTGCATAAGGCAGAAGTATTTTGTTGAAAGTGGCATGGGAAGCAGAAGCCTGCTGAATGGCCTCTGAGGGAGCGACAGTGACCGCACCCCGCGTTCTGTCATTAGCAGCCTTCCGCTCAGTTTGAGATCCTGGCGGTTGAGAATTAGAACGCATATGACCAATAAAACAGGGAACATGATGTGACTGTATGACAATTTGGAGACTGTGAAGTAAATGAAAAAGATCTTGACCAGTGTAGTGGCAGTTTTGATGTGGAGCATTACACGACAGACATAAGCACTGTCTGAAAAGAGGTTAATTGGAGTGGGTAAATGTTCTTTTAAGGCTCATCCGATATTGCTTATAATTCAGTCTTTTGCACAAAAGAGGAACCTGTATCCCGTATTCTGGAAAACAAGGTTGTTACA
This sequence comes from Dinomys branickii, assembly GCA_004027595.1. Taxonomy (NCBI): domain Eukaryota; kingdom Metazoa; phylum Chordata; class Mammalia; order Rodentia; family Dinomyidae; genus Dinomys; species Dinomys branickii. The sequence goes on along the minus strand of PVLD010008151.1, from coordinate 54,651 downwards.
TAACCTTCCTACCTGAAGGTGAGCCATCCGTGAAGATGAAATGCCTCCTGCTATAGGGACTAAGCTTATTTTTGAAAGAAATATGAAAGGTGTAAGGGAAGCAAATTGAATTAATTTATCTGTGGGATAATGAAAATCAATAACATCAGGGAAATTAGCCAATGCCCACTGCCAAGGGGATGAAAGTTGCCATAACCACTTTTGTTGAACTGAAGAAAAAGGAACAATGATAGTTTGCACTTCCTGACCAAACACCTGGATTGTACATGTTCTCCCATGTGTGATCAGTTCTGCCACAGCATCCCTGAAAGGAAGTAATAGTTTTTTGTGGAGTATGTGACATATGTAACCATCGTAAAGCACCCTTACACTGCCACAGGATTGCTGTGAGCATACACTGAGTTGAGAATACAATTAAAAGCGTTGGCAGACATGGGTCAACTCTAGAGAGCTAAGCATTAGAAAGAGACAGATTAACTTTATCTAAGGTAGTTTCAGGCTTTGGTGTAAGCGTTCTTTGAGGGGGTCAGGTCTCCCTTGAGAATGTCAAAGAGAGGACTTAAATGATGAGTCATTAACTCAAGAGCTGGGCGGAGCCAATTAATGTTACCAAGTAAAGTCTGCAAAGCATTTAGGGTTGTAAGATGATTAACCTGGATCTGAACTATTTGGGGCACAATATGTCTCTGTTGGATAAGGTGACCCAAATAGGAGAAAGGTGCTATACATTGAGGGGCTACCACTAGACCTGCATTGTGAAGGACATCATCTAACTGGATAAATATTTGATGTAAGGTGGATGGGGATTCATGTGCTAGAGATATGTCATCTATGTAATGGATAAGGTATGCAGGTGGATTGGCCTGTTGTACTGACAAAATGGCTGCAGCCACAAACTCTTGGCACAGGTTGGACTATTTGCCATATCCTGTGGCAGACGCCATTGTAAGTGGTGCATAGGGCCTGATTATTAATAGAGGGTTAACTAGAAGCAAAACGTTTCTTATCTTGAGGGTGCATGGAGAGGGATAAAAAAAAAAATAGTCCTTTAAATCAATCACTATAAGAGAAAAATGTAAGGGAATAGCTACAGGACTGGGCAATCCTGGTTGCAGTGCTCCCATAGGTTCTATGATGCAATTAAGTGCCTGCAAGTCCTGGAGCAATCTCCATTATCCTGATTTTTTTTATTGCAACAATTGGAGTATTCTAAGAGCTATTGGAGTGCTCTGTGTGTCCCACCATCATCTTTTCACTAAGCAGTGTATGAGCTGTTATAAGCTTCTCCTAAGTAAGGGGCCACTGATCAGCCCAAACAGGGTTATCAGACATCCAGGTTATCCTGAATGCCGTCTGTGGGGTCAGAGAAGAGGTCAAGGCCCCTCCTGAAAATGTGAGGATGAGTAGCCTATACCAAGGCAATCCCTTTTAGGAATAACTGCAAGACATTTTTTTCTTCCTCAGCTGTTTTTACCAAGACCTTGAGTGGGAAAGAAATCTTAATCCAATATCTGATGAGTCACCAGGTAGTTAGGACTAAGCAAAACTGTGCCCACACCCGGTAACACATCACAGCCCCACAGATTGACTAGTATATGGGGGAGGACATGAGGAGAGAAATAACCAGCATGGTCTTCTGCGTCCCTCCAGGTTAGCAATTTAGCCCTTCTGCTCCAATGAGAAACACCGCCCACCCCCTGCAGGTCCGTGGTGGCCTCATCCAGAGGCCATGCTTTAGGTCAGTGGTGTTGAGAATAACTGAAATATCTGCCCCTGTGTCTAAAAGCTCTTTAAATTTTTTCCCTTCCAAAGTCAATTCCATCTTGGGATGATTTTGTTTAATTTGTTAAAACCAAAATGTGTCAGAAGACCCAAAGCCCCTGGGTCCCCTTTCCTTATTTATAAATTTTCTAATATTTGCCAAGGGAAGAATGACTAATTGAGTGACATGAGAGTCATGTGATTTGAACGGTATTTTGAGTGGGTCGAACCTCTTGATTTTCCTGGCATAATCAGCATCGATGACACCAGGCAAAACCTGAAGAGCTTTTAAAATAAGACTGCTACGGCCTAGCAGGAGTCCCACTGTACCCTGAGGCAATGGTTCATAGACTCCAGTGGGAATAACTTGGGGTCCCATTTCTGGAGTTAATATGAATCTGGAGGAAGTACTGAGGCCCAAGCCTCTGCTACCTGTTGTTGCTCACCACAGGTCAGAGGCATGTTTGGTGGGGGAGGGGGGGTGAGGAGGAGTGGAGGAGTGAGCCCCCATTGTTTGATGGGGCTGGGGTGGGCCCCACTGAAAGATCCCCTGAATTTGAAGGCCTTCCTCATCAATTTTAGAACTATACTTAGTTGTCCAATGATACCCTGCATAGACCTCAGGCTTTTTCAGAGGAACAGCTGATGGCTGTGTTGCCCTTACAGATGTCACACAGCAGTCTCGGGCGAAATGTCCCTCATTTCTGCAATGAAAACAGCCTTGTTTTTGCCCTTTGCTCTAGACTGTGGATGAATAACCTGAGTGACAGCTGCTGCCAAGGCAGCACCCTGTACATACGAGGCGCCAACATCTGCACAGACCCGAATCATCCCCGGCAATGTGGTCTGCCTTTTGTGGGCTCCCAATGCGAAAGAAAGAGAAAGAAAGATGATCCAGTAAACAGAGAAAACTGAATGTGGACACTGGCTCAGTGCTCTTTGGTATCATCTCTCCTTCCCTGTGCCAGATGAGGGCGCACTCTGCTTATTTGATGCAGGACTCTAGAGTGATCGACGACTACATACACATTTTAAATAAAATATCATGGAATGTTAGTGGGGTTTTCTGGAATGCTTGTTGGAACACCCAGTATACCAGGGATAAAACTGCCTTTTCACGATCTGCCTTTCCCAGGCTTCCTTCAGTGTCCCCAGGTACTCTGAAAGGGCACCAAAAGCCATTCTAGGGTACTCCAGATCCACTCCTGCTGTGAAAAGCCTTAAAAGAGTTCCTCAGACATGAGACTAAACCAAAGGCCACTAAAGCAATTTGAATTGGGGTAGGGAAAGTACCAGGAAATTCAAGGAGCAAAGTATGAGTTAAAGACATTTTTAAAAAATTATAAAACACCACTAGCTTGGAGAGAACATTTGGCATAGTTATTCCTAGAGAGAAATCCATGCTGAAGTTGTTTGAATATGTACCCTCAAAAATTTAGAAGTTGCCAGTGGAACAATACTCTATTAAGAAGCAATTAGGTCACGAGGGCTTTTGGAGGATGCAGCCCTCAGCAGACAACCAGACTCTACAATGCCTTGATCTCAAACTTACAGGCTCCTGAGCATAAGAAAATGAAGTTATCTTCTTTGTCAGTTACACAGTTTCAGAGTTACTGGGCGAAAGAAAAATATCAAAGGACTTCATCTCTGTTCCTCATCTCTGAAAATTCACACTTGTGCGCTTTTGGAAGCAGGTTAATCTGAATTCCTACCCTCTGGCCTTGCGCCCCCTAGTTAGCTAAGAGAAAGTAAGCACATAAAGATCCTGAAAGGGAGAACCCAAGAGAATCAGAGGAGCCTTTGAGAACTCCCTCAAGGTTCCTTCAAACTGATGGGATTAACATTTTAGGCAAAACTTACATGGATGTAGAAATATGGGAACAAGAGTTCTGACATTTTTCTGGTGAAAAAAGCTAAATTAGAAAGTGAAAAGTATAGTCTGGGAACTAAAAACAAGGAAAGTTAAATATATTCACAGGTTTTGAAGTCATATTCTAATAGGATCCAAAGTTTGTACGACCCAAGTTCTGGTCTCACAATCCCAAAGAATGGACTTGAGGACAAAAGAGGTAAAGAGTAGGAAAGTTTTATTATGAGAAAGTTCTTGAGAAGCAAGAATGGTCCTGAAAGCGGGTTGCCACTGATGCTTTATCTAGGGTTGTTTTATACAGTGCAGTCACATTGCAGGTTACTGAGACGCAAACTAAAATCATCCCATAGGCTTATAAGTACAGTCACTTAGCTAATATTGACCTAATAGAAGAGCACGAGTCCTCAGGCAGGCCTCATTAACTAGTTTAAGTCAGTACACGCGGAAAGGAGCAAGGGCATTTCTGGGAGGGGTGGGAGTGAGGACTGGAGGTCTCGGTCATTAATCTATGTGTCTGTCACATTATTTGACAGACATTGCTAGTTATACATTTAAACTGTTTTTTTTATTTTTAATTCTAGGAGTCTGGCCATCTCAGACATGGTGTCTCCATCTTGGGTCCTGTGTTCTGTCAACTCAGCTCTCGACCACAGGCCTAGTTTGCCTTATCTCTACTGGCAGCTCTGCCTTGGGCCTGGTCTCTTTCTACCTGCCTATCAATCCCCACCTCTCTTAGCTCTCGGTAGTAATGTGAGAGGTCATAATTTTAAAAAGAATGTTTTCCTTTATCTTTTCTAAAATGTGATCCAATAGAGACTTTATAATATAAGATATTCCACTGTTCATTGTACTCTACCAACAAATGGCAACCAAAATTTCCTCTTGGAAAAAAATTCTGTTACTATATTATGTCTTGTGTAAATGTTTTGGTGATTAGAATCCTTACAGATCTCAGAGTTGGATTACATGTTTTGTTTTGCAGAATGTATGCGCACCTTTCTAAAACTGCTCGAAACAAATGTGAATAGGAATTTGGCCAAGAGTGTTCGGCCGAGTGTGTGAATATGTGGAGCTCCAAGTTTTATCATCCCAAAATATTAAATATCTCCTTGTTTTGACTGGATTTTATTTATAGTAAAAGTATGCCTTGTTGGATTTAAGGCAAATGAGCTACAGGGAATGGCTGAGAATGTGCCCGATTTGTCCACCACAATATTTGTAGAGGGAAAAATCTATTGTCTAGAAGCAGTGAATTAATAAGATAAAGCACACACCTGTCACCACAGCACTCAGGAGGCTGAGGTGGGAGGATTTCATGAGTTTGAGGCCAGCTTGGGCAATGCACTGAGTTTAAGGCCAGCCTAAACACATAGTAAGAACATGCCTAAAAAATAATAATTATACATTAAATCAGCAAATTTCACATAATGCTGACATGAGTGGGAGAGAAGTACAGGTAAGGAGGGGAAAATGAAAGGCCCCTAGCAGACAGCTCATATTTGGAGTAACTGCTCAGGAGATGCGTAGTGCTGGGCAGCAGGGAAATGACTGGAGCATGAGCATGTTTTTGTACTCTCACCTCAAGCTGCTGGCCTGTCTCCACAGCCTTCTCCAGAAGTAATTAACTTGCCCCAGAATAAGCTTTTGAAGTCTAAAATGGGGGAAAGAGGGAAAGTAGGAAGAGGATCAAACAAGATCATGCCAAAAAGAAGCCACCCACGTTTGCTGGCAATAGAAGACCTGGGTAGTGAGGAAAGAGTCTAGGCTTAGATTTGGGAGGCCTGAGAATGCCTAGTCTTTGCTGAAGAATACGTGTTGATTTTTCCCCAGACAGACAGAAGGAAGAATTTGAGTTATCTGGATTTCTCAACTAAAGAGTCAACAGGGCTTCTTAGGAGAAAACAGTAGCAAACAGAGCCTGCCAGTAGGATGGCACTGAGTTCCAGAATGTTTGATTTAGTTGAGATCTTTCAGGCAGCACTGGAAGATTTTCTGGAGAAGTCCCACAAGTAGTTAGGGATGAACTGCCATCAATGAGAGAAAGATAGCAGTTAGAAAAATTGGGAAATGTTCCCAAGCGACATTTCACAAAGTAGGAAATATGAATGATGAAACATCCATTTGAAAAGCTGCTCAAGCTTACCGATAATCAGGGAAATGAAAATTAAAACCACAATGAGATAATGCTTAATTTACACCAAATTAGCAAAACATAAAGTCTAATGCCTAATGTTATCAAGGTTCTGGAGATGCTGTATGTGTAATTTTCCACATAGCTGATAGGAATATAGGACAGTACCACTACTTTAGACAGAAATTTGAGACCTTACTAGTAAATTTAAAAATAAGTACATCATAAGACTCAGGAATGTAACCTAGTAAAACTTTTGTATTTTGCATCAGCAGTCAAGTCTTAGACTGACCATTGCATCAGTTTCTATAACAGTAAAATGGGAATTTACTAAGGACCCATCAGTCAAACACATAAGTTGCAAAATATTCCAATAATGCAAAAACATACAATAGTGAAGTTAGTAAACATAGGCACAGGCAGCAGGATAATTATAATTTTTAAGTCAAATCATGTTAGGATCAGAGCAGAATAACACCAACAACAAGAATGTTTAAATATGAAAAGTTCAGCAATAGATTTTAGGGAAACCACATTTTAAAAAATTACTATAAAATAAAGACAAGACAAGGCAGTAATAACAGAGTTTCCAGAAGAGGATCCTGGCAAAAGGGGCTGAATGCACCTTGGCATAACTCAAGGTAGTACCAAAGTCCTTGGTGATGATCCTTTGATACAGTGGTATCTACAGAGCTGTTTGTAGTTGTGGTCACTTGTATGTTCTTGCACATTTTCACATTGATGAAGTATCTTAGTAAACATATGTTCTTCTAAAAAGTGGATACTCATCACAAATCCTTAACAGGCAACTTCAAGTAAGAGTAAACTATTCGTGTCATTTATATTTTGGTAAAATCACAACAAATGTTAAGGGAATTAGACCTTAAATGGACCACCTGAAGCACACATACTTTGGTATGATAACATACAACAGCCATATCAAATTTGACTTAAAATGTATAAATTATAAAAGAGAAATCTCTGGTACTGAAGAAAGGTAAAAATAAACTTAGAAAAGAGGAGAATTAAGGTAAACTTACTGCAGAATAGACTACATTTTTACTACTTCTGAGATTTCAATCATATTTTTTGTTCCCCTAATTTACTTTGAATTTTCCAATGAAACACAGAAATTTGGAAGTATTTGACACAGCTTGATCTTCAAAATTAGTTTCCACTAAAGACAATCATGGCAGAAATTCTTGTGGCAGCACTGAGTCCATATTCAGTGCAGAATTCAAGGTTTTCCTGAGCAGCTTACTGATATTGGAATGCAAAGATAATTTGCAAAGACCTGGGAAAGGCTACAAGGACTGGCTTAGAGCAGCTCCTATAAGTCAAACTATGATAACCTGCAACATCAAAAGTAAAGATTGTTGTAAATTAGAAATACTGAATCAGTAAAATATCTTAATTCCTTAATGTTTCCCAAAAAATAACTAATACAAAAGTTACAAAGCAACCACTGTCAGTGAGAATGGAAATGTTACGCTGATGTACAGACAACTTAGTCTATAGTGAATTCTACACAAGACAAGAGGACTGGAGGGGGCCATCCTTAGATAAGACTCAGGACCAAACCCAACCAGATTTGTGTGTCTGAAACCAGTGGGGATGTGGGCTGAAGAGAATGTCAGCTAAAAAGACGACTTATTACTCAGGACAAGCAAGTTTTTGTACCCCGAGCTAAGTGTCTAAGCTTTGCTGACATTGAACTTGAACGAGAACATGAAAGCCTCCTTTTAGACACAAGGTCTAGTAACTATCAAGGATATTATAAGCCACTGAAGAGCTGTGAGATTATAAGGGTTAAACTTTCTTAATCACAAGGAACTTTTATTTCAATGACAATACTATCTACAGGTAGGGGTCCCTGTCAGACCCAGGGGTCCCCTTCTGTACTCTGCCCTTCCATTTCCATGGCCACTTCACTCATGGTAAGATGTTATGTATTTGAAAGTTGAAATATGAATTTTAAACATATATTCATATTTATTTGTGTATTAAGAGCAAATGTATATGGTTCCTCCTCACTAATCTATAATTTACCCAAAACGCTGGGAACAATACTTTAGCTGGAAGACAGGATCATGTCTTGGGTCACCATTCTATGCTGCCACCATCCTCAGAATAAGAATGAAGAGAAGCTTTGAGGCAGCAGTAGTCCCGGATCGGAACCCCTCGTCCACACCTGAGCCCGCTCCTCCCTCCACTCAAGACTGAGCATAACTTTGCTTCTCTTTCACAGCAGGTAGCCTGAGAGAATAATACTAGAAAATATGTACTTTGTGTGGCTAAGGAAAGCAAAGTTGCAAAACCTCTAAATTCAAAATATGGCCCTTGGCCTCTGGCTCAATTCAGAAAACAGAGGAAGAGCTAACAGAGCTCTGTTGCCCAGAAAGATCTATTTGCCAGGTGCAAGTCCATGTAATGCTGTCTGGGTGTTTATGGCTTTTCTAAACTCCAGTTTATTCCTTCATAAAACCCAGTGATGGAGAATAAGCAAATAAATGAATTTTAATGAATTAGTATTCAATAAGGAAATAGTCCTGGTAAATCTTATTCCGCCAAAGGCACACACTCATAGCTTTCATGCTGTGTGAACTGACAGTAATAATCTTCTTTTGGAAAACTTATTAAGATCCAAAATATTAAGTCAGTTTTCTCTTTTAATGTGTATACTTGCAATAACAGCTTGACAATTTTAATTGTGCTCCACAACAGCAGAAGTATTCTCAGAGAGTCCTCCAGCAGAATTCAGAGATCCTTTACCTTTATCTGGAGAAACTGAAATTTTCAAGGTGGCCATTCACTAAGAAATTGAGTTCTCAATGGACAGTCTCCTGTAACATCTAGAAATAAATGTTTCCTTCCTGGAAGACTTGTCTTGTTCTCCATAAGAGTGGTGCTCTGTTCTATGCAAAAACCCACAGAGTATGAAATTTTCATGTCATTTTAAAATTACCACAGGAGTACAAGCCTGTGAGCAAAGAAATTTTAACTTGGAAAAACTTCAAATATCGGAGTGACACAGCCAAAATAATGTGACCCCTACACATAAGAAGCCCAAGTCCTCATCCCCAGAATCTGCCTCTATTACCTTCCGTAGCAAAGAGGACTTCACAAATGTGATTAGGTTAAGATTTGGTGCCAAGACTATTCTGGATTATGTCAAAGAGTCCAACATAATCACAGGGGTCTTTACTAAAAAGAGGCAGAGGATGTAACCATGGAAGGAGGGGAGAGAGAAAGAGAAAAAGAAGGAAGAGGGAGAGTTGAACATGTTATCCCATTAACTTTGAAAATGCAAGGAGGGATCACACACCAAGGAACGTAGGCAGCTTCAGGAATCTGGGACGTGGAGAGAACCGGATTCTCACATAGAGCCTCCAGAAGTCAATGCAGCTTGCTGGTGCCCACTTCTGACTTGCAGGACTGTACAATAATAAATTCCACTATTTTAACTCAGATTGTTACAGTAGCAGTAGGAAACTAATGAGTCAAAGGAAAATGCTAAAGGAAAAACAAATCATCTACTTCTAATTGTGAACAATAAAATGGTAATATTGTCCAGGATTGAAACTCAAAGTGGAAACCCTGTCAATCAGAAGTCACTGGTCACCACTGTGTCTGACATAGAAAAAAAATACAATAACATGTTACATATTTAGCATTATGGAATAAATTAATTATAGTCATTCATATGGAGTTTAAACAAAGGATATGAATCTTCTTCTTATGACAAAATGTGGAAGTTGTGAAGGAGGATATGAACAACACACAGTATTACAAAGTTTAAAAATCTAGTGTCCTAGAGATCCGATGTCCAGCATCTTTTATGAGCGCACATGTGATCGTCTGAAGTCATAGAAGAAAAAGTACCAAGATTTTTAGTGTTCTCTCCATTTTCCTACCCCATCAGTTTTTCATTAACCAAACATATTCTAGTGAGGAAATACCCAAATAGGTTGAAGGTGGATGAAGGCTGTAGCAAGCATTGTTCAGGAGGAATGTATTTTTGCATTTGAAATTAGTCACAGCTTAGCAGCGCCAGCTTCTAAAACACTTAAACCTAGTGCAGTGCTGCATACGCCGTGGTGCTCCAAAACGGCACCAAGCAGGGTGCCCAACAGGGTAGATAAGAGAAGCTCAAAACATGGTTATTTTCTTGCATTTGCTGCTATTTAGAATTGTTTTCAGTTGAGAGCATCATAGTTTTAACAGTAGTTCAGGGTTGAGGAAAGCAAATGCTCTTCATGTTTAGCTCCGAGATGGTTCCTAACATTATTGGGTTCATTATTATTACCAGTAAGGGTTCACTCCATAAATTGAAGAGGAACGAGCTCCCCACTTCATCACTTGGCCTCAGTGCAACTCACCCCCTTAGGTTGTCAAAGGGGCAGTGCGCTTTCTTATGTCCCTCTCCTACTGTCTGGAATAGTGGGACAGGGACTTTGTCTTCGGGCCAGTTTAGGGCAGAGGATGGCTGAGTGTCTTATCTATTTGCTGCTTAGTGCTGACGTCCAGGCATCTCTCTCCACCTCAGAGGAGAATGCTAGGTTTATCTAAGGAACACGTTTACATTACGTAGAGCAGCTAGGGAAAGTGTGCGGTTTAGTTGCAAATGTATTAAAATGAATAAGGGTAGCATCTAAACAGGGAGTTTCTGTTGTCTCCCTGGAGAGGAGTTTTCATTGTTCTGGGGTCAAAGCTAGAGTGTCCAAGGACATACTAAACAGTTTGCTAGATGTTTGCACACCTTATTCCTGCCTGCCCTCTGTAGGTGCTGGGTGGAGTTTTGAATGCGCCATAGAGAGTGATAGAGAATAAAGAACTGGCACTCTAAGCAGGAACCATGTGGGTTCACACTGCCCCTGGCTGCGATACTGTGCATATAGTAAATACGGTCTCAGAAGTTTGAAATGTCACACAACCTGCAGCGCTGTTTGAGAGCCTAAGAGAAAACCCCTATTACCATCTTTCATGGTCGAGAAAGAGTAGCTGTGAACTAAACTTCACAGACGTATTTTCAGGCTCCACCTTTACTGTTTAAGTTTGTGTCAGCTCATCCCTTGTCTGACTTTGATCACACCAGCCCCTGAAGACTCAAAGAACCCTGACCTCCAGATCTTCCCCATCCAGCGTCCCTTCTCCAGAAAGAGTGGAGAATTTGTCTTACTACAAAAAAGTATATATATAAGAAACAATTTTCTATGTAGAGAAATTAACTAGGTTACTTCAAATCCCCTGCTTGCTTGGGGACCTGCAAACCTTGAAAGCAATGATAGCTTTGGAATTTGGATCAGCCTTCGTGCCACAACACGTGCTGGCCATCGATGATGACGACCACATTTCACATTTCCCTAATATCCAAGGACGGTGACGAAAACCCTGCTGTAACTGCTTTGTTTGGCTGTTGGTCATCGGAAGGTGTGGCTGCCCTCTGGTGGTGGCTGCCTTCCCCACATCCAGATGTAATACAATTTTTTGTACCCAAGGAAGCTGACTAGTTCATTCATTCATTGTTTCTTCAGCTGTAGCTCTCTGTACAGTACTATAGTGAGTGGTACCACTGGCTTTGAGCCGAATTTTTCCCAGAGTAATGGCATTTCAGGTAAGGTAAAATCCAGGTTCATCGGTATTTTCACCCGGATGCCTTCCAAGGGTTTTCTAATGTTCCTGTTAAAAAGAAACAAATAAAACTAAACATTTAATCCGGTTGCAAGCTGGACAGGTCAAAGCCGTTTGGGTGCTACTTCTCAGGTGCTCCCTCTCAGGTGTTACCTCTCAGGTGTCTGAGTGCACAGCTCATGCACCCCAAGGCTCTGGAGCTCTTCTTTCCCATCCAGATCTGGCTGCTCCCTCCTTTCTTGTACACTTTGTTCTCCCAGATGAACATTCCTCACCTGGTTGGCCTCCACCCACTTCAAATTCTATAATATAGCATGGAAGTAATTTCCCCCAACTTGCTTTTCCTCCTTCGGAGTTCACTGTTTTGATGAAAACACCACTATTCACCACTGTCCAATCTACGGAAAGGACTGTTCCTAGCTCTGGCCACCATTACTCTGCTTCCAGCTGAATTATTCTGCTGTCCCTTAGCAGGCATGTCACCTTCGCTCCCAGCTGTATCCCTCCAGATCCATCGCAGCTGCCTTAATCATATCTAATACACAGGCCCAGCAGTGATAATCCTCATTGAAAAATAATTTTCGGGTCTACTTAATTAAATCAAACCTCTGGCAACTCATTCTGGCCCCTTTTCAATCTACAAGACTGAACCTGCCTTCCATTCTGAGTGCCCACCTGGCCCCATCATCACGCCAATTATACCAGAGATGTTTTCCCTCTATATATTTGCAGTGAAATACAGTAAAAATTCATCCTTCCAGTTCAAACAATATCTCTACTCTGAAAACATCCACGTTTCCCTCCAAATCGCTGAACTGATTAACTGTGCTTAAAAGACATAGCATTCTATTTCCAGGGTACTGAATCCTCTCAGTGTTTCCTGGAATTGGAACCTCATCTTATAAGAAAATTTAAATCCAGAACTAATACAGTGATGGATACAGAGTAGGCACTTTAAAAATGCACCATGAATTAAATCTAAATATCATCAACATTTAAAATTATGTGAACTTTTAAAAAACTATTGCAGTTATAGTTAAGTCACCAAGATTTTTTCTATTATGTTTTCATTCTCTTCAGCAGTTGATACAGGTAGCATTTTGTGTTTTTCAAGGAATCAATCCAGTTGAACTCAGCAGGTTTATGTGTGCTGAGCTGGGTACTGTATCCAGCTCTTGTTATTTTTGCGATGTCTAAAGGGATGGTGTAATTCCTTTTAGTGTTTTTGATGCTGCTAGTTTGTATCTGCACACTTTTGCTAAAATTTAAAAGTTTTGTTTTCTCTAACCACTAACTTTATTGTATTAGCTTTTCTGTATGTTTTTATTTTCAATTTCATCCATGTGTGCGTTTATCTTTATTATTTTCTTCCAATTATCTGGGTTTATTTGGCTCTCTTTTGGACTCTTGAGCTGGATTAGAACATTAATTTGAGCTTCTTGCTTTTGTAAAATGTAGATATTTAGTGACACATCTCTCTCAGAGTGCTTTACCTGCATTCAGTAAATTATAATACACTGCATTTTATTTTTTATCAAATTTGATGCAATGTTTGCTTTTCTTCTCCCAACTAGGGTAAACTTCCACAGATTCTCAGAGATATTAAATGATTTGCCCAAAGCCACAAAAGTAGCAAGCGTCGAGCTACTGGATAAGACCTCCACTCCCAGTGTTACTGACAGCCACTATTTAACTTGAGCTTGTACAACTGCACTTCATCAGTGCCTGTGGCAAGTAGGTATTTTTACATCTTGTTCACATTGGGCTGATACAGTACAATACTATAGAGTGTGTTGCTTATAAAAATAAACATTTATTTCTCATAGTTGTGGAGGCAGGGAGTCTCAGGCCATGGTGCCAGAATAGGGAGCCCCTTGGGGAAGGCCCTGCTCTCAAAGCACTGACAGATGTCTGACTTCTGACTCTGTCATACACGGTGGGTGGGGAGCAAGGGGAGCTTTGGCACATTTTTCTAATGTCGGCATGGCATTGCCTCCTCGTGACTTCCACTTAATCAGATTGTCTTCTATAGACGCCATCTCCAAATATGTTTTTGCTAGTAGAACGTGGTCTCTTGAAGTAAAACATTACACTCTTCATGGCAGATATGCCTCCATGTCACCCCAAATTGATATTTATGCTTCTTACCACCTTGGTTTTCAGTGATGGAAAGCATTCCACTGCAAGTGTTTCACTGGGACTTCCAGTCATATTTCAGGTTATAGAAGAACAAGAATTTCACTTATGAAAATGCTTAGAATGAAGAAAATTATAGGGTACTTATCCAAACACTCACTTGACACTGTTGGTATTAGGATATTCTGGCTGTGAAACAGCAGAACCATTTAGTCAAACGCACAGATTGAAGTGCAAATGCATCGCACAGAGTTCACGAAATCAGCTGTGTTTGTGATGCTGAGACTGGTTTAGTGACAGACATTCATTTGATGGCAAAATTGTAGCTGCCCTCTTTTTAAAGTAGTTGATGGTTTCCCATGGTAAGTGCTGTTATCACAAAACGACGCAACACTTATCACAGCAGCTGCTACCAACATTCCCCTTCCACACACACCATGCTCCGTGAGTCCCAGGTGACCAATGCTGAGGGGTTCAGTGAGTTTGAAATGTTATGACAGAAAACAAATCTTCTTGTTCATCTATTAATGTGAAGGGGTCTTCAAGCACAACACCAATGAAGGCCTGATGGAGAATCCAGTAATAGTACAGGGGTTTGAATTTTTGTATCTGTAGCCACGAATCCCCACTTCCACTTCAACAGAAGAAATGGCCAATCAATCGCAGTTCCATTAAGTCTGGGTACACGCAACAGTAGGGTGATCACTTTGAGCACGTAAAAGTTTAGGACAGCCAGTTTAAGTTCTATTTCAACAGAACAAGAAGCTTCAGTCTAATGATATTTCAAATAATACACATGAAAATTTGCATTTCAAAGTGTGTGTCATTTACCTGAAACATATTTTACTAGGAACCTTTGATCTGGCAAACCTGTACCAGAACCCTTCTTAGCACTACATGGTAGGGACCTTCTGCCAGTCTGGTGGAATTTCCTCCTCACATAAATCCTTGAAAGTATCAGAAACGAGTGGGGAGTAGTAGGAGTTTTAGAGCAGGGAGAGACATAATGAAGCATATGTTTTACAAAATAAAGTAGTGCAAGTATTTTTTCTGTAACAGTAGAGAAAATCAACCTCTGTTTCTTACTTATATGGCAAAAGTATATTCCAGTTATATGCTAAACATTGATACTAAAGACAAAGCTTTTTGTGAGATTAGTGTTGTTTCTCTAAAACATTAATCCTCAAAGTTTAACCCCTGGACCAGCCACACAAACATCACCAGTGAACAAAGAACACAGATTATCAGGCTGCAAGCCAGCTCAATACCAGTATCTTTGAAGGTGAGGGCCAAAGAATCCAAGCATAATTGATTTTCCAAGAAATTCTGATATATGCTCAAGTTTCAAAATTACCATCATATCCAACAAGAAACAACAGTTTCCTTGTGATAGACTCACTGTCATAAGATTCTGACTATGTCCAATTTCTCTAAATTTGGGTTGAAAAAGTCAGTCATCCTACCCCTCTCTCTTAATTTCATCCAGGCACCAATTCCATATAAAGCTAATGCTTTTCCATGAAGAAGCTGTCACTTTTGAGCAGGTACCGGGTCTTCTCCCTTCAGTAAAGCATGTTGAAGAGATGAGTGGGGCTCTGATATTCTGTCAGATGCCAACCAAATAGTACAGGGATTTCCAAATACAGTATTCTTTTTATCTGAATCAATAGTAGTTTTATGTGATTTTTGTCTAATTCAAAGCACCTAATCAGATACATGTATTGCCCCTCCATCAGATTTACTGTGGTATGGTCCACTACAGAAAAAGAACAGCAAAGCAAAGATACGCTCTAAAGAAATTTCACCTTCACTGACTAAACACCTACAACACAGGCACCTAGATAGGCATTGATACTTTAATTCACATGACCATCTGGCAAGCTAAAATGACTTATCTTCGTGTGAATAAAATAGAGGATTCAGAGTGTTATATAATCTACCTGAGGTCACACAGGTAAGAAATAGCACAAGATAATTCAATTCTAGATCTGCCGGCCACCAACTTCCACTGCTTTGCCCAGTGACGTTTCTCTTCCTAAAATAAGGTCTTCAAGGGTGAAGCATGCAAGTGAACTGAACTATTAGATTCAGTGTTGAGCATAAACTGCTTTCCCCACATCATCTGATTAACTATTATTGGGAAAGAAGACCACTGGAGACAGAGGTAGAGACGGGGGTAATGCAGATTCCAGCCAGAAAATGCCAAGGGTGCCTCGCATCCAAGAGACGCTAATAGAAAGACACAGTACAGGTTCCTTCGGAAGGTCCGGAGAGAATTAACGTGGCAGACATCTTAATTGCGAGTATAATAGTACAAGCATAAATTTTGTTATTTTAAGCTGCAAAATTTGTGATAATTTTATCACTGCTCTAGAAAATTAATATGGCAGGAAATTAGGAAGCACCGTGATCAAACATAAGACTAGACTGGTAGCTCATCTTGAGATTCACACAAATTTAGGGATGCTACATGCTCAGCATCTTGGTCACTTTTGGTCCTGATACAAAACACACTGAAGAGTTTGAGGAAGATAGTAAATGATCAGGCTTGAGTACTAGGAAGATTGCTATGGTGCCAGGGTGAAAGTGAAAATCTGAAGGAATACTCAGTCTCAGTAGTGCAACTGGGACAACAAGTTCACTGGCACCTGGGACAGAAAAGAGTGACAGAACGTAAGAAATAAAAAACACAGTGGATAGGCCCTGGTTTGTTTGGGAATGAAATCTAACTAGGTAACACAAAGTGTCATTTATATTATGTGTACTATTTGTAACTACAATACATATTATTTGGTAGTCTACTATGTTTACTTAGCAATATACCTGTAAACATAGATCAATTACTTTAAATATTTGTGCCATCATTCAATAACTGAATTATATACCATCACAGAGATTATGATTTTCATAATCAAACATTTATTGTCAATTTTCAAGTATTTCTGTATTAACTTTAAACATTCCTGAAGAATTATGTTTGCAAACTTCTCTAAACATTGAATTATTTCTTTTGATGAAACTCCCAGACTGAGTAAAATACATATATTGATTACAAGTTTTTAATATATGACATTTCCGTCTAATGTTACTCTCAAGCAAGAATGCTGATATTCCTAAAATAAGGATTATATACAAATGACAGACAAGGAATAACAGAATATTATTGTTTTACTTGTATTTCTCCAGTTATCAGTTGGCTGATTATCATTTTTGTGTGATCTGTACTCCAGTCTTTTTACATATCTCTGCATGCCTAATTACACCCTGTGCCAACTTTGAGTCTTTTTTGCCTGTGATTCCTAAAAGACATATTATATGTTAAGTATCATGATTCCTTGGCAATTATTCATTAAATTATTTCATTTGAAAATGAAATTCATTAAAATTTCATTTTTAAATTTCTATGCTCCCTGTTGATTTATGTTAGTATTTATTATTTAATAATTTATCAAAATGTCCCCATATGACTGATGCCCCCCAATGTTGTGGTCAGAATAATCTACTTACTCCAAATATTTTTGCTGTGTAGTTAGATTTTCTTTTAGCAGTTTTGTATCCAAATACATTTTTAGATAGTTGAGTCACTTAACACTATATTTGAAACCACAAGTTAAAACCACCTAAGAGTAGTAACTCTGTGTACAGTGCAAAGGATTCCCTTACTGCTTGGTAGTAAATAGGATGACTCTGGGCAAAAGCTTTAGTCTAGTGGATTATCAACCATAAGGGATGTTTGCAGACAAGAAATGTGAACAACTCTTTTGAAGATTTTTGCTTTGAGCTACAGTGGAGAAAGATGGCAACAGCTGAAATGTATGTGGTCTGAATTATGAGATCTCTGAAATAATTCTTCAACCTTCCTTTTTTCTGGAATATATTAGTTACTTTTCCCATTGCTGAGACAAAATACCTGATGCCCAAAGTTAAGGAAGGAAAGGTTTATTTAGTTCACAGTTGATAGGATTTCAGTCCACAATCAGCTGGCTCCAAATCAGGGTGGCATGGCAGAGGGGCAACAGTTCATGGTGGTAGAAGACAGCAAAAGCAACAGAGAGACCAAAACCAACCTCCTTCAGTCCCTTGTATTGTATCCAGTCTGCCTGGATTAGGGTGGTGCCAATCCAATCAGTGGACTGATCCAGGAATCAATCACCCACCCTTAACCCCAGCACCCTTAATCCCAGCATTGCACTATGAATCAGTCACACACTCTAGATTCAGCCACCTCCAAAGAAAAAACCCTATGGTTGCATGAAGCTTGGCAGGGGACATCTAAACACAAACCATGCCATGAGAACAGGATGGAATGGAAAGGCAGGCCTGGATATGCTCTGGAAGACAGTAGCTCTCACCACCCACATAGAACTGTCCTCTCCAGGCAGCTATGAAATACCACAAAAATATAAAACAAATAGATGTACATAGCAGTGTCAAAAAACAGAACTCTGCTTTTGTAGTGCAGACAATTTGACAGATTTCTGGGATATCACAGAGAATGGATGGGTCCCAAAAGGCCAAGGAAATTACAGCTCAGCCACATAAGCACCGTTCTTCACCATATAGCCCAGAGCAGAGTGACTACTGGGGATGTGCAGCGGAACCAAATGAGTTGATCATAGAGGGCGAGTGAGAGGACGAGCACTCGCGTGTGTGGCTGATGTCTCAGCCCCACTCACTAACCACTGCAGAAATTGTATCTAAGCAATTCTCCGGGAAGACCACAGGGATCACTGAAAAGAAGAAAATGACAAAACGTGGGCAGTAGCTGGGATTCCACAAACACTTTTTAATAGGGTCATTGGATGAAATACAAAAAGCATAGGTTGTGTGAATTTCTGAAACACACAAAAAAAATTGCTTTAGAGTAAATATTTTCCAAATATTGTGATGAACAGTCATGCTAAAATAGTTGTTTACTTAAATTTCACATTTAACTAGGCTTCTTATATTTTGATTTGCTAAATCCAACAACTCTACATAGTAAGCAAAATTGTGTTTTAAAATTTTTTTTTTATTTTTAAAGTAAAAGAATGAAGGCATATTACCAAACAGCCATTTATAAAGTAGACCAAGAATAGTACAAGCAAAACTGAATTACAGACAAGGTGACAGGGAATTAACAATGGTTGCTCTATTACATATTGATGACTTCAAAGTGTATACTCAGGAAAACAAATGTAGACATGCAAGATTGATCATTAACTGTTCCTTTCAACAAAATGATAGAAGTCAGTAGTAAAAATATGTTAGCTATCCTGCATATACATACATACATAATTATCCCTTTCTTCCTTTGCTCTTTCCCCTCATCTCAGGTGCTCTTTACTTTTGAGCATGTTCCTTTCATTTCACAATGTTTATCATACCTCCTAATTTATATTCACACTTTCAGGTTCTTACACTTGTGATACAATATGTTGCTTACACATGCATGTCTAATTTATTTCACTTGTAAGTATGGTCTCTAGTTGTGACCATTTACCCATATAAGCCTCATTTGTCTTTCTTTATAGCTAATATTCCATTATATAAAAAGCCACAATTTTTTATCCAATCCTAGGTGGATGAACATTTGGGTTGTTTCCATGATTTAGCTATTGCAAATTGCAAATTGTGCTGCTATAAATATGAGTGCACATATATCACTGTGATATGATGCTTTCAGATCTTTTGGGAAAATACCCAGAAGAGGAATAGCTGGTTTGAATGGGACCTCTAGGCTAGTTTGCTGAGGAATCTCCAAAACGATTTCCACAGTGGTTTCACCAGTCTGCATTCCCACCAGAAGTGGAGAAGAGTTTGTATTTCTCCACAGTCTTGCCAGCATTTGTTATTGGTTGATTTCTTAATGATGGCCATTCTCACTGGGGTGAGGTGAAATCTCAATGTTGTTTTAATTTACATTTCTTGAATGACTAAAGATGTTAAACATTTTCTCTTGTATTTATTTACCATTTGTATTTCTTTATCTCCGAAGTGTGTATTCATCTCAGATGCTCATTTTTGTATTGGGTCTTTGAATTTAGGGAGGTTGATGCTTTTTAATTCTCTATATGTTCTAGATAGAAGACCTTCGTCCAAGGGACAGCCAGCTAAGATGTTTTTCCTAATTTGTGGGTTTTCTTTTCACTCTGCAGGTGATTTCTTTAGATGAGCAAAAACTTTTCAGTAAGAAGAAGTCCCAGTTGTTGATTCTTTGAAGTATTTCCCTTGTGGTTTGGTTTTTGTTCATGAACTTGCTGCTTACCTCTATGTCTTCAAGATTTTTACCTACTTTCTCTTCCAATAGATTTGGTGTTTCTAATTTAATATTGAGATCTGTGATCCACTTTGACTTTAGTTTGGTGTGTGGTAATAGACTTGAGTCTATTTTCAGTCTTTGGCAAATGGCAAGCCAATTTTTCCAGGACCATTTATTAAGAGGTTATCTTTCTTCCAGTGAGCTTATTTGGCCCCTTGTCAAAGATTAGGTGGCTGAGTTTGTGGTTGTGGCTGCATCTTCCATTGATCCTCAGGTCTCTTTTATAGCCAGTACCAGTTTGATTTTATTACAGTAGCTTTGTAGTATAATTTCAGATCAGGGAATGTGATTCCACCTGACTTGTCTTTGTTGCCCAGGATTGCTTTTGCTATTCTGGGTCTCTTCTGGTTCCAGATGAATTTGAGGCATATTTTCTCTAGATCTGTGAGACACACCAATTGTACTTCAATGGGAATTGCATTGAATCTGTACAACAATTTTAGTAGTATGGCCATTTTCATAAAGTTGGTTCTTCCTATCCTTGAGCAGGGAATATTTTTCCATTTACTGAAGTCCTCTTCAATCACTTTTTTCAGAGTATTGTAGTTTTAATTAAATGTATCTTTTACTTCTTTTGTTAGATTGATTCATAAATATTTCAAATTTTTTGGATGCTATTATGAAAAGTATGGTTTCCTTAATTTCTCTCTCAGTCTGTTTGTTGTTTGTATATAGAAATGCTATTGATTTTTGAGTGTTGACTTTATATCCAGCTACACTCCTGAATTTGTTGATTAATCCAAGGAGTCTTCTTCTGGAGTTTTTGGGGTCCTCCATGTAAAGTATCATGTCATCTGCAAATAGTGATAGTTTTACTTCTTCCTTTCCTATCCTCATTCCTTTTATTTCTCTTTCTTGTCTAGTTGCTCTGGCTAATGATTCCAGAACTATGTTGAATAGGATTAATGACAGTGGACACCCTTGTCTTGTTCCTGACTTTACAGTGAAAGCTTTTAGATTTTGTCCATTTAGTATGATGTTGGCTGTTGGTTTGTCATAGATGGTTTTGATAGGACTGAGGTGAAAGTCACCTATTCCTATTTTTTCTAGGATTTCTATCATGAATGAATGTTGAACTTTGTCAAAAGCTTTTACAACATCTATTGAGGTGATCATGTGGTTTTTGTCTTTGTATCTATTGATATGGTGTATTACATTAATTGATTTGCATATATTGAACCATCTGAACCATCCCTGCATTCCTGGAATTAATCCATCTAGGTCATGGTGTATTATTTTCTTTATGGTTTGCCACATTCTGTTTGCTAGTATTTTATTCAGTATCTTTGCATCTATGTTCATTAGAGAAATTGATCTGTAGTTCTCTTTCTTGGTTGGGTCTTTCTCAGGTTTTGGTATCAATATAATATTTGCCACCAGAAATGAATTAGGGAGAATTGCTTCCTTTTCAATTTAATTGAAGAATTTGAGGAGTGCTGGCATTAAATCTTCTCTGAATTTTTTGTAGAATTCTGTTGTGAATCCAACAGGGCCTGGACTTTTCCTTGTCAGTAAGTTTTCAATTACATTTGCAACCTCATTATTTGATATTGGGTTGTTCAGGATTTTGATATCTTTCTGATTCAACTTTGGTAATTCGCAAATATCTAGGAATCTGTCCATTTCTTCTGAGTTTTCTATCCTATGGGATTAAGGATTTTCAAAGTAGGTATTAATGATCTTTTGAATTTCTGTAGGATCTGTAATGATTTCATCCTTTTAATTCCTTATTACATGAACTAGAGGTTTTTCCTCTTTTTTTGGTAAAGTTTGCTAGGGTTTTATCAATTTTACTTATTCTTTCAAAGAACCAACTCTTTGATTCATTTTTTTGTAGTGTTTTCTTCATCTCAATTGTATTAATTTTACCTGATCTTTATAATCTCCTCCCTTATTTGGGCTTTGGGCTTGACTAGTTTTTCTTTCTTTAAAAGTTTGAGGTGCAGCATTAGGTGATTTATTTGTTCTCTCTCTGTTTTCCTTTTATGTGAGTTCATCGCTATAAATTTCCCTCTGAGAAATGCTTTCATTGCATCCCACAGATTGTGGTAGGTTGTATTTGCATTTTCATTTGTTTGTAGGTATTTTTAAATTTCTTCTGTGACCCATTGGTTCTTCAGGAGGCTGTTATATAATTTCCAAGTGTTTATGGATTCTTTGGAGTGCCTGTTGTCATTAATTTTCAGTTTCATTGCACTGTGGTCAGAGAATTTGCATAGCATAATTTCAATTCTTTTGCCCTTAGGTAGGTATGCTCTATGGGCTAGAATATGGTCTATTTTTGAGAAAGTCCCATGTGCAGCTGTGAAAAATGTGTATTCTGATGTTGTGGGGTGGAACACTCTATATATATCTACTAAGTCCATTTTTTTTTCCAGTTTTGCTTCATATCTGTTATTTCTTTGCTGATTTTTTGTCTAGTTGACCTTTCTCTTTGTGTCAAAGGGGTGTTTAGGTCCCCTATTACAATAGTGTTATTTATTATTTTGTTTTTCATGTCTGTTAAGATTTGACTTACATAGTTTGATGTTCCAATATTTGGTGGATAAAAGTTTAGAATTGCTATCTCTTCCTCTTGCAGTTTTCCCCTAACTAGTATATAGTGATCTTCTTTATCTCTTTTGATTGTTTTCAGTTTGAAGTTTATGTTGTCTCACAAATATAATAGCTACCTCTGCTTTTTTAGGGAACATGTTGCATGGAGAATTGTTTTCCATCTTTTGACTTTCAGTCTCCTTGAGTAAAACGTGTTTCCTTTATACAGCATATTGTGGGATTTTGTTTCTTAATCCACTCTGCCAGTATGTTTCTTTTGAATGGTGAATTGAGGCCATTTACATTAATGTTTATAACTGATCTATGCTGGTTTATCCTTGTCATGCTATTTACTTGCTGTTGGTTTCCTACTATTGCTATCTCTTTATTTGCTTGCTCTGCTTGAGGCTTCCTTTGTATTGTTGTTCTTGAGATTGTGATCTCTTTTATCTCTGTCTAGAATATCTTTTAGTACTTTTTGTAAGGTTGGATTGGTACTCATGAAGTTCTTCAGTTGTTCTTTGTTGTGGAAATATTTTATTTCTCCATTGAATTTGAAGGACAATTTTGCAGGATACATCAGTCTGGGTTAGAAGCTGTTTTGTCTCAAAACCTGTAATACCACATTCCAAGCTATTCTTCATTGCTTGGTTTGTGTTGAGAAGTCTGCCATGATTCTGATGGGCTTTCTTGTATAGGTGATATTTCTTTTCTCTAGCAGCTTTTACATTCTGTGCTTTTGCTGGATATCTGAGATCTTGATTATTATATGTCTGGGTGTGGTTTTATTTTGGTTATGACTAGTAGGACTTCTATATGCCTCGTTTACTTGTACATCAGTCTTTTTCCATGCTTGGGAAATTTTCTGCTATTATTTCTGCAAATATTCTTTTTATATCATTTGTGTTGCCTCCTGCTGTTTCATTGACTCCTATTACTGGGATATTATTTCTCTTTGCCTCATCTTGCAGCCATTGGATTGATTTTCCCTGGATCCTTGTTGACTTTAAGAGATCCTTCCTTTCATAATCACTGGCTGTCATGCTGTCTTCAAGATCTGAAATTCTATCTTTAGCTTCATTCAAGCAGTTTTACAAGCTTTCAATGGGAATTTTGATTTCCTGGAAATCTCTTTGAGTCTGTTTCTTGCATTCTAATTCATTCCTATATTGTTCTTGTAACACTTCAATCTGTTACCTATGTTCATCTTTTTTTTTATGTATTTCTTCTCTTGACATGTGGAGCAATTCTTTCATTATTATTGTCATTTCATTTTTTGCCTGAGAGATTATTTATGATCTGATCTCTTCTATAGCCTGATGGAGTTGTTTCTTTACTTCAAATGTGATCATTTCAGAGATTTCAGGTATGTGGCTTCCAAATTCTCCTATGTCAGCGTCTTCTGGACTTGTTCTGGGTGGAGTTGAGACTGCATTTTGCTTCTATGTACTGTCATTTTGGATGTCAGGTGAAAAGTGCTGAGCTACAAGCTACTCAGGCAGCTCACTGAAGGACTCTAGGGGCCCTAGTTTACCTGGATATTGAACTTATCCCTTGATGGTAGCAGGCCATGGACCTGTGGGCTCAGGATCTGCAGGCAATTGCTGGGGTGCATGGCTCAGACCACAACTGCGATGGTGGGGGAATGCTGGCCTTTGGTACCAGGGTCTCCAGACTGTGGATGGAAAGTTTGTGGGCCTCAGCCTTGAATCTAATGGTGGCCAGACAGGAACCACTGCTCCAGGATCTTCAGATAGCTTGTGAGGGGAAAGCAGGGCTTACCTCCCAACCTAGAGGACCACAGAACCTGGGGCTGCTCCCAAGTAGCAGGCCTCACCCACCAATGAGGTCCACAGAGACAGGCCGCTGTGGCACTGCTTCCCTGGGCCTGAGCTGTTTCCCTTTCCCAGAGGAGCAGGAATATAGTAAGCAAATCTGACTTGCCAAATTTAGAAGTTTTATCCACAATCTTACAGAAAAGGTGGCTTGATGAAAAAATCATACATTAATGATAAATGTACTTGGCGCATGGTGAGGTGAACAGTTGTTGTAAAAAAATCTACCCAAGTGCGACCAAATCATCAGCTTTATTCCTGGACAACTAACCCTTCAATAAAGCAATTGACCAAGAAAGAAGAATCAATATTTGAGGAGAGACAAACTAGATGGCCATGATGAGAGACAAAATTGGAATTGTTCTTAAAAACACGAGCAGCAGAAGAAATTGTTACGGGGAGTTTGAGCTCTTATTCTACTGTGTCACGAGAAGAATGCGTCCGTAGACCACAAGGGGGCGATGCGAAAGAGCCAATCGCAAAGCAGGCAGAGTGTGGAGCCTCAGTGCATAAAGAGACACAGTGTTTCACGAAATAACAGACGGATAGAGTTACAGGCAGAGTGAGAATCTGAAAGCTAGGGTTGAGAGACTATTCCAAAGTACAGAAAAGTGAGGAAGGAGGAAAGGAGGAGAGAGGAAGAGAGGGGAGGGAAAGGAAGGAAGAGGAGGAAAGCAGAGTGACATTTGGGTTAAGAACTAGACAAATGGAGGCTCAATCCAGAAAATTCGCCAATCAGCCACTGAAGGGGAAAGAAATGTGATAAAGAGAAACACAGCTATAGCTGTACAGTCCAAGCTCCAATGAGGAAAAACACAGAAAATGGGCACTGTCTCAGCAGCAGCCAAGAAATGATGATAAACTTCACCTTTCGGCTAGAAAAGCAATTGAATATTGGGGGATGAGATACAAAAGACACGTGGGAAAAAAAGCAAAAGCAAAAGAAATTAGCATGGCTACTTTTTAACCTGGTTTTAACATGACAAACATTCTTCAGCAAATAAGGCAACTGTAATTGCTTAACATTAAAAACATGGAAAAACTTTTAAATAGACTAAAATCTCTTGTTCTAAAAAATCTAGAAAAGGAAGATTTTCATGAAATATATCAGTTTATTAATTTCTTGTATAGCTGCTAATGGTTAAAATGATTAAATTTTGAATTATTTTGGAGACAGTTTTTATTGAGCTTAGCACTAATCTCTAGTAAAGCACAGTAATCAGCTAAGTGTGGTATGACCTTAAAATTTCCTTTGACATGAATAATTTGTTCTCCTTTATGTGATAATGTTGTTCTTCATTTATGATGTGTATTTATACTTATGATGTATATTTCACTTATGATGTATATTTCACTTATGATGTATATTTAATACTTATAATACCAACAAAGAAACGGATAATTTATCTATATAATTCCAAAATAAAATCTTGTGGAAAAAATGAAAACAGACCACTATAGCTGTTACATAAAGCAAGTCCTCAATTTCAGTTGATACAATAGAAATTTTTTTTATTAAGCTGGTTGATTACATCCTTCAAAAAAGAAAATGCCTATGTTGAAATCATGTTAACAATATGAAGTAATCCTTGCAGATGTCAAGAGATCTTGATACAGACTATAGTTTCTAGGTAACTCATCAGTGGCAAAATCACCAAGAAACTAGTTTTGCTTTATCTTTCTGCCTGATATAGAAACACACGTATCTACAGTGTGTGTGTGTATTTGTACATGTGCATCCTTTTGGGTGTCTATTGCATTTATCCATTTATGTCCTCTTTTGATGTCGTTATAGATGTCAAACAAAATAAAAAGTAACTTTTATTGAGTGGGAAAATAGTTTAGTACCAAACTTCTAAAATACATTTTAATATCATTTTAATATGTTGCTTTTCTTGTTCTTAAAGAGATGCTCGGTATAGAACAGAAGAATAAATATTTGAATGCTGTGGAAGGATGTCTCAAATACCATAACTTACTTATGTTAATTCAAGACTAAAGAACAAAGAAAAGTCTGCGTTTTCCCTCTCACTTGAGCACAAACTATTACCTTCCCAAGTTCACACGATTGTTACCACTTCATATTTATTGCTGTCAACCTAGAACATACAATAGTATGGGGATAGTGAGCCATTCAATAAATGATCACCTGTTCAAATAGATCTGCTTAGTTGATACACTTGAACAAAATTACTGCCTCGAGTTCTTCATTAAGCTAAGGGCACATGTGATGAGCTAAGTGCGGTCCTCTTCAGTGTCTGTGAGAGCGTCTTCGGCAGACGTCTTTGCATTCTTCTTTGATCTTTGTTAGCACTGCTTCCTGACTACCCCTCTCACTCTTAACTAGAAATAGGGTCTTATGCTAGATGTCTAAGTGTTTTGCCAGGTGACTTCTCTTTCAGAATGAAAGATTTCAGTTTCCTATGGTTCCCGGGCATGGCAGCAGAAACAGGCAAAACCTGGAGAAAGGTGAGGCGAGTGAGACTGTAAATAGCCCGTCTTTATAACAGGTTAATGGCTGGTAAGCCCCGAGGCTCAGAGCACAGTTCTGGGGTACTTGGGATTCTAGGCTGTTGCTTTTCCAGAAATTATTTTGTGGAGAGAAGCACACAATACTAATTCTTTTTCTTAATAGCATACTGTACATTTTCTACACATGCTCCTAATAGAAAAAAACACATGCTCTTTAAAAAAATAAAGAAATCAGAAATAAGACTATAAAAATTTCATACAGTATACCTTCCATTATATATTAAGCATTATAAATACATATCTTTCCAAGGTTTCTTTCCTTGAAAAATACCATTGACATTTTCTCTCTAGCAAATGAACTGCTATTTTTGCAGCCCTCCTTCCCGGGGCAGGGCTTTATGGCTTCAGCTGCGGTGCAGCTCCCTCCTGGAGCGCTCGCGGAGGGAGGCGATACCTGCGAACTGCATTATTTATACAGATGCAACGGGTGTGTTTTCTCTAAATTATCAAACCAGCGTAAAGCGACACGGAGATGTTTTAACGCTAATGCCGCTTCCTCGTTGCCTCGATCGCTTTGAAAATGACTTACTTCTATTTGGTAGATGCCGAAGATTCCTGGAAAAACCCACTTATTTGGCTCTAATTTTCTATTTTATTCCCTTTGTCTTCTAAGTCTCAAAACTTCAGGTTGATAATCATCAGTAATGAAGGATGAGATACAGGTTTGAAAATATCAACCACATTTGCTTTCAAAATTGTTTTCTGAAATCCAATTTTATTTTATATTTTTTAAGCAAGGCTTAAAGAATATGAGAAGCAAACTGATACATCCTTTCCATGACATCATGTCAGGAACTGTTTTATTGCCTTGAAAATAGTGACATCTAGTGGTTACAAGGTATTATTGCCATGGGCATCTGGACTGTAAATTGAAAACATCTAATCACCACAGTATGAAGGGGACTTTATTAGTAACTGGAATTCACTAAGTCACTTACAGACATCTATTCCTCTTCCAATAACATTCCCAAAAGAAAGTGATTTTTTTTTAAATTTGAAAGCCTTACCTATTGTTGAGTAAGGGAAAATACCAATTTACCGTTGGAAAAGTTAAGAAGACAGACTATGAAGTTTGTTAGCAAGAACATACCCTCTGTGTATCATAGGAAAGACCAAGTGCAACATTTTTTGCCTATATCAATCATAAGGTACTTTCTGGACATAAAGTACTTGTCCTATATTTGTTTTTCATTTTATTTCCAATGTCTGTCTAAAACTCATATTTTGATTATGAATCAAAGAAATGGTATGAACTTTTCAAACAGGGATTTTCCAGTTCATATTATAATACTTAGTTAAACTTGGCATGTGGACAAATAATGTCTTTGGTACTGCCATTTATGAAGCAGTTTTCATATACAATGTTATTAAATTCTCATCATCACGTGTTAATATCATTTCCACTTTACAGCTAAGTACACATAATATATTTAAGTAAATTAGGTAAGTCATCACGGGAAGCCAGTAAAACCAAATAGATCAACTTGTATGCCCACTCCTGTCCTGCTGAAATTTGAGGGCAAAATGAAGCCCAGCGCAATGTCGGCTCTCTGCACAAAATGGTGTTCCAAGTTTAGACTGAACAACAATGAGAATGTTGGCAGCACCAGCTCCCTTCCCTGCCGTTGTGGAGTGTGAGCACTTGGCAGCCTCTACCTCCCGGCATTGTTGTCTTCCCAATCTAATCAGAGGAGGGCCGGAAGTACAGCGGGGTTAGACTGCCCACCCGAGGTCATAAGACTAGCACCAGTACACACTTGTCAGAATACTTTGTTCTCCTCTGTCAGCATGTGTAACAAGTATAACACAAACCCAGACTTTAAAGTAGAAATTGCCTGTGCGTATGTTTCATTTTTATTAGAAAATTTTAGGAGGAATTTTGTTTTGATTTGGTTTGTTTAATGTTTCTGATGCTTTTTAAAAACCAAGATCTGCTGAAAAGAGCGCTAGAAATGGAATTAGATTTATGTTCTTACTAAACTCAGTCTCTCATAGAAGATTGTTCTCAGAAAATTAATTATTTAGCAGAGCCTTTATTTCTTCCCCAGTAATTCAGAAAAAATCATTTCAAGCTGTCTATGAACAATTTAAGAATAAATAAAGTCATATATGTAAAGCATTTTGAAATGGCAAAGCACTGTGCTAATTTAGGTTATTACTATAACAATTATATATTCATGAGGAAAATTAAGCTGGCTCTCTTGTTTGAAGAGAGGTCAAAAGAGGGCTTGCATTAAATAAGCTTTTGTTGAATCCTTCAAATTGCTGGCATAGGATCCTTTTTATAAAAATCCAAATTTTGCTATGAAATTAAGGGAGAGAAAACTTATAGAATGCAAAATTTTCGGTAAAACACATAGAGATAGATATTTACATTTATACTAATATATAAATACAGTATATGTGGCCACATCTTCAGAGAGGTGGCTTTGTTACCATGAAGGAATTAAATTCCATGAGTGCTTTAAAAGCAATATGTTATTAAAAATGTCACTGGTAATGACTCATTTGTGGAAATCACCACTCTGTCCATTAAGCTGGACATTTTTCTTTACCTGACCAGCTCCTCCATAACATATACATGTCACGCAAGCATAATTTCTCAGATGCCTAATGTTAACCTAAGAATAGAAAACTACTTTTAAAAATTACAGTGGTTTTTTTGTTAAACAAGAAACATGAAGTAACTTACACTGATTGGGTAATAGAATATCTGTAGTATTTTAGGAGTAATATATTGTGAGCGATATGGAGCAACCCTATAGATGTCAAAAATTAACAATATTATGGAGTAAATGTGCCTATACATGCAATAGTCTGTTTAACATTTTTAAATTACTTAATATTCATCTTAAATCTTATACCAATAACTTCTTTTATTAGTTTTATATCATTCAGGATGCTGGTAGGAAAATTATGACATAATCAAATTCAGAAATCTGAGGGTTATTTGAAAAGGGACACTTGGCTAACATTTGAGAGAGCTGACAATTCTAATGAACAGCATGGCAAAGGTTATATTTTAGCTCTTTAGCCTCTGATAGAGTAAGGAAGGCAGTAATTGGAATATGGAAAAGGAGAAAAGCAGAGAAAGTATCACAACCTACTGTAATTGGCCATGCAAAATGGAACTTTAAAAATTAGATTTTTTCCCCTTAAAGTAGCTTCTCCAGACTTCCTCTGACTTAGGGCTCCCCACTTGAGTGTATGGAGCTTGCTGGCCAGCAGTGTGACCTGGCAGAATATAGTCAAAAGATTCAGCCATAGGTGATCCCATGGGGACTGGGAGCCCAGTCTCAACCTCTGCCTTCCTCTGACTGTCATACACTTTCACCAGGGCTAGACACAGCCAGGAGCCAGCGAGCAGTGCTTAGGCAAATTAGTCTGTGATAGTTAACTTTCTCTATCAACTTGACTAAGCGATGTTGAGGCTGGTCAAACACCTTTTCTGGATGTGTTCATGAGGGTGATTCTGGCAAACATGAGCATTTGTGCGGACAGAGTAAGTCAGGAACAGCTGCACCACCAATGTGGGTGGCATCATCTCACCCAGTGCAGAGGGCTCAGCCTGGAGAAAGACAGGCGAAAAAGGGGCAACTTTGTTCTCTCTCCATATGCGTGACACCAGTCTCCTGCTCTCAAAGGGGCTTTGGTGGTTTTCAGGCTTAGCTGCTTCCATTGTGAGACCTTAGGACTTGAACTAAATGATCCCAGAGTGCTCTTTGTCCCCCAAGCAACAGAGAGAAAATGTGGGACTTTTCAGCCTCCATAATCATATGTGCCAGATCCCATAACAAACTTACTTTTTTTTAAATTTTGAAGATGAAAGAATATAAACTTGAATAACACAAAAACAATAAGGAAATACACAAATTATGGGGAAGATAGGGGATTGACAATGAATGCTGTTTTATATACTATCATCTTCATATTTGTTACTCAGTTATCTAAAAAGCAATGAAGGACGTACACAATTATACAGAAGATAGTAGGGGATTAACAATGGCTGTTATATTGCATAGTGTTCACATTTCTTAGTTATAAATCAGTATAATGCATAAATGATAAAGTAAACACAGAATTATGGAACAGATATTGGGGAATTAAAAATGGATGCTGTATTACAAAGTGACGTCTTCACTATTGTTACTAAGTTTCACAGATGATGGCACATTCAATTAATCATACAGTTTTCCCCACCCTCATCTCCATTGTTCTCCCACCCAATCAATCGACTTCCCTCTGACAGTAACTGTTCTTTTTCGTTTATTTACTCCCTCTGGCTCTCACGATGGAAAGGCACATGTCTGTTTCAAATTATGCTGTAACAAACATGGAGGCCCTCAAATTACTATGCCACTAGGTGGAAAAGCACCCATCCTCAAAGATAGTACATACACAGGGAACCAAATACACTATGGTTATACCCGATTGATAAGCCCTCGAGGACCTCAGGGGTCCAGTCCAGTCTGTAGGTTCACCCCAGGGACCACCAGGCCTCACCTCAATGAGGCACTCTTGGGGAACCAATCCAGTCCATGGGTTTGCCCCTGGAGACTGCTGGGTTCCACCCCAATGAGGTGCTCCCAAAGGCCTGGTCAAGTTCTTGGGGTTGTCCCCAAGCACTGCCAGGCTCTGCCCATGCAAGGCACTACGAGGGACCCAATCCAGTCCAAGGGGTTGCCCCCTCAGACCGCAGGGTTCTGCCCCAATGAGGCACTTCCGGGGGCCCAGTCAAGTCCTCAGGGTCACCCCCGAGTATCGCCAGGCTCCACCCCACCCCTGTGAGGCACTCCTGTGGGCCCAGTTGAGTACACGGGGTCACCCCTGCAGACCTCTGGGCTTCGACCCAATGAGGTGCTCCGGGGGCCCGGTCTATTCGATCTCCAGTGCTGCTGCTCCCTGTCCCTTGCAGATGGGCATTGGGCACACTTATGATGCTGGGCACAAGTGGCGTGAGGTCTCCCCCACCCGTGCTCACTGAGGTAGTCCAGGGTGTGTACTAAGATTAGTTACTAGTTCTAAGAGAGAATTGGATTTTCTTGGGTGTTCTGTGTAGAGTATGTTCTTGTCTCTTGGACTCCAGGACTGCTGCTTTTCATGTAATTTGTCGCTATGGGTTCATACAAAGTTCATATATGCAAGCAGTATGAAGTCCCTCTTGGTGCTCATGTTAGTAGTTTAGAGTGAGTCCTGAAGTCCATGGACTCAGCCTGTTGCTGTCAGGAACACGTGTTGAGCGAGCCAGTTGCCGAGACTCAAGGTGCTCACAGAGGGAGTTCAGGGTGGGAGCTGAAGGCCAGTAACTCAGTTCATGCTTCCTGCTTGGTGTTGGAGTGAGAAGGGCATGAGGCTGTGTGACCCACCTTCATCTGCAACTCTCTTACTGTTGTGCTCCAGTTCCCGTTTGTTCTTTGGCTGGATCCCTGGGAATTGCTGTGGCCCTGGGGTTGCTGCTGCTGCTCTCTGCTGCTCTCTGCTGCCCTCTGCTGGCAGTTGCTCACAGTGGAGAGGTAGGAGGCCACAGCCTTGGGGCAGGCGTGGAACTGGGTGTGGTAGGCTGTGTGCTGTTTGCTTTGACTCCACCTTGCCTCAGGGCACTGACTAGAAAGTCACTGCAGAGTGTGCATGCTGCTTTAATGGCCGTTGAAACTTTTCATCCTCACACTGGGTTGACAACACCTCCCATCCACTGCTGCCTCTTTTCCGGGCTGCACCTTCTCCATTCCAGCCTCAGCCCGGCTCGCAGAACTCCACTGTCCCCCGGCCGAGTCAGGAGGCCCCTGTGAGCACGGGCCTCCGAAGCTGAAGCTGCGAGTGCCGGAATGAGGGATGGGCTGAGGGTGTGTGTGGAGCAGTGGCTCCCTCCTTCTCCACCTCCTCTTCCTCTAACTGCACCGTGGTGACCCTCCAAGTTTTTCCTCCAGGAGAAGTCTTGTTTGCTCTTTCTGAGGACTTCAATTCTCATTTCAGATCCTTCTTGGTTCCAGGGGGTCCACTTCTCTCCCTCTTATCTCTCTCATGTTGGTATATTCCAGTGTCTGGGTGGTGATCCTCTGGGAGGATCTTTCTTTGCTGCTTATCCAGTCACCATCTTCCCAGAAGTCCTCCAAACTTCCTTTTGTATACAGCCTGTTGGTTCTCTTTCCCTGGAGAACTCTGACCAATACAAAGCCAGCCAATGAGACTCCTACAAGTTCAGCCTCCAGGCAGGCAGAAAGGTGAAGAGCATGTCTGCATGAATGAAGGAGACCAGCCTACTTCTAGGGCAGCTGTCAGCTCTGACTCGACTGCTGTAGCCATCCCAGGCCACTCTGGGACCATGACCTCCATCCAGTACCACTTCAATAACTGCTGCCCTGAAATTGCCACGTGGAGCTTTTGCAACCTGCAAGCCAGCAGATACTACAAATCTAGCTGGATTAGTTGTTTTCTTCTGGAATCCCGCCTAGAAAAACTGACAAGGAAGTGCTAGTTCTCCACATCATAGTAGTCGAATGTATATGTCTCAAATGTTTCACTATGCCATGATTTATTAAGTGTATGAGAGACATTTTGTGAAAAAGGAAATGCAGTGATTTTTTAACTTCTATTTTGTTTTCTGCAGGCAAATTTTTCCTCTACAGTCAGCCTGGGCAGGAATTTCCTGTGTAGCTGGGAACTTGTGTTCTTCCTGCCTCAGCCTCCTGAGTGGTAGTATTACAGGTTTGCATCATCACATAATATGTTTCCTGGCTTTTATAAGTGGAAACAGTCTCAACATAACTGATACTGATGTCCTTAGCAAGTGATCTTCACCAAAACAAATATACAACAACAGAATTTTAAGTAAATTCTCACATATCCACACAATGCAGCCATAAAAAGGCTAGTGTGTCAGTATAAAGGATTGGCCCAAGATGTATTGAGGTAATGGGCACTGAAAGGGGTGAGGGGTGGAATTATAAATAGATTTATTCTAGCAATCTGTGTAGGTAATGTTGGGTATAATTATAAATACAAATCTATTATATTTGCAAAGAGGAGCCCTGCAAGGATAAGGCAACAACTGACAAAAATGAGTATTTCTTTTTTTTTATTTATTTTAAAAGTAAAAGAACAAAAACATATTAGCAAATAGACACAAAGTAGCATAAGAGTAGTACAATTAAAACTGAGTTACAGACAAGGTGACAGGGAATCAACAATGGTTGTTGCATTACATTTTGATAACTTCAAAGTGTATATTCAAGAACATAGATATAGACATGCAAAATTGATCAAACAATTAATCATCAACTATTCCTTACAATAAAGTGACCTAAGTCAGTAGTACAACTATGTTAGATATGCTGCATATACAAACATACTTACTTACATTTTTTTGTATAATTTTTTCTTTTTTTTTTTAAAGTGTGAAAGAAAAAGAACTACATCAACAACAGAAAAAAGAAAAAAAAACCAGGGAAAGCATTAACAAAGAGACAAAAAGTAGCACAATAACACTATAATCAGAACTGAATTATAGACAAAGCAACAGAAAACCAACAATAGTTGTTGCATTGCATATTGATATCTTCAAAGTGTATGCTCAGGATAACACATATAGACATACAAGATTGATCAAACAACCAGTCATCAACTATTCCTTACTATTAAGTGACATAATACAATAGTAGAATCATGTTAGCCATCCTGCACATATGTATATACTTATATACATACATACATTTTTGCCTCTTTCTTTTCTCCTTTCCCTCGGATATATGTGCACCCATGTTTATAGCAGCACAATTTGTAACAGCTAAATTGTGGAAGCAACCCAAGTGTCCATGCACAGAAGACTGGATTAAAAAACTATGGCATTTTTATATAATGGAATATTATTCAGCTATAAAGAGGGACAGATTTGGGGCCTTTGTAGGCAAATGGTCACAATTGGACACCATACTCATAAGTGAAATAAATCAGAGGTACATGTGCAGGCAACGTATTGTTTCACTGGTGTAAGAACCTGAGGGTGGGAATATAAACTAAGAGACATGAAGGAAATCCATTCAAAAGCAAAGAACAGATGGGACGAAAATGAATATTTCTATGAGACAGGGTAGATGCCATCTTTACCAAGAAGCTTTTTTTAAAATGATATTTTATTATCTTGAAAATATTTTGAATGTCATAAGTATAATAAAAAGGGAGTAAGTTAATATTGTTAGAGGCCAACATGTGAAGTGTGAGAATAAAAGATAAAGGTATATAAAATTAAGTTATGAAGTATTAAATTATAATGGGACTTATCAAAACAAATTCATAGTTGAGACACCTGAAAAGCAAAAATAAGGTAATAACAATGAGGAAATAAAGCACTCCTAATACATTTCCCTTCAAAACATACCTGGAGCTTCCTGGGCACATCCAATTCCAGGTGTGGAGAGGAAGCATCAGGATGACCATGGATATTTGTCGGAGAATTGAGACAGTTTATTAGCAAAGGCAGTCACTGGTGTGCTGTAATCTGACTGATGCTCAGCTGTGTGAGCACAAGTCCTGCATTTGAAACCCTTTCTTATGAAAAGGTCAAAAGCTCTCACGACACACACATGGAGGGCTTATCATTGTGTGGGTGATGCTTTTCCAAGCTTCAGAGTCAGTGTGTGCTTCTCTGTGCTGCTCCTCCTGATATGTGTGCATATCATATGGCTCCCACCCATCCTTGTGCTGTAAGTGTGCCAGGTATGGAGGAAACAGGTTCATTCACCTGCAGCCCAGGAGGATGCAGGCAGAAAGCACTTTGCCATCAGGTACAGGAAGAGGCCTTTGGTCTGATGAGTTTTGATCATTTTTTAAGGTGATCTTGCTTTGTCTCTGTTCTCTGCTGTATGTCCATGTGCCACTGATCCATGTAGTATCTGTGTGAGTGGTGGGTTTTTTCTGGTGAACCTGAACAGTGGAATATGTTAACATCTGAGCTACTGGAATGTGACTTCTTTCATGGCGATGGTATCAGCAGTCATTTGCTTGACAAAGCTAACACAGAATAACCAGCATGAAGAACTTACCTGTGCCTGTGATTTGAGTATCAAAACACAGTTAATGCATTTAATTGAAATTTGGCAAATACACTTAAAAATGTGATTTTCGTTTTGAGACAGTATGATTTTACTATGTAGGCCAGGCTAGCCTCAAACTCTCACTATATAGCCCAGGCAGCCCTCAAACTCACAGACTCCTCCTGCCTCAGCCTCCCTAGTGCTAGAATTACAGACATATGCCAACACAAATAACTAAAAATGTGAATTTTTGATAATGCTTTTTATAAAGAAATTTAACAAATAAAAAAGGGACAATTAAAAACACTGGAAATAACTAAGGCACCAATGACTTTCTATGGAAGTCTGAAACTAACAAAAAATTAAGCACCTTTCTTCTCTTTGTATAATCTGTTCATATAGAAAACATGTTTACAAAAAATTCCTTTTAGTAAATATAGCAGAGATTTTAAACATCAAATTGTTGTACCCTTTCATGATAATTGATTGAGGCAATAACATTTACTAAAAAATTGAGGGAGAATTTTATAATGGAGGGATCTATGGTCAATATCAGTATCCTTAAAATTTTTAAGAATTCCAGAAAATAAAAAAATGTGACAATGTCCTTCTGCAACGTGTATGAAGCACACACATCAATAATGTTCTTAACCAAAATATTGAAGCTGGAAGTAGTCAGGCCTCCGGGATAACTTTTTCTTCTAGGAAATATTAAAATGGTGTGGAGGCAAACAGAACACTGAAGAATGTGGCACATTTGCAAGATACCCTGGTTAGTAAAAGAAAGAAAGCGGACAGAGGATTCCGGAGATGCTGCATCACTTAGGGCTCTTAGAGGAACAGATACATAACAAGCAGGTAAGTGTATAGGATCGGTGATGGGAGTCAGCAGTGGCCATCTGCCTGCTGGAGAGCTGCAGGAGCAAGTACTTGCTCATTCTGAGAGGGTGGAAGCCACAGGCAGGTGCCAAGGAGTGTACAGCAACAGCCTGAGACTAAAGGCCTAGGACTTCCCAGGAGCGTCACCAGCATGAGTTTGTGTTGGAAACAAGTCTGATGTCCCCAGGGATGGCAGCAAAAGACACCCTTGTTCAAGTAGAACGGAGCTCCTTGAATGCTCCAATTTCCTTCTTTTTCCCTTATTCTGCCCAAACTACAAGCCCACAACCAGGGCTGGTCTCCCCCTTCCAGTTTGCTGGCCCACATTCCAGTCATCTCTGGAAACAGCCCCAGACACACAGAAGTGTGCTTCACCTATCTGCTGGCCATTCCTCAGTCCGACCAAGTTCACATGTAACAATCAATAGTCACAGGCACCTCTCGAAGAAGGCACAAATGAAGGAAAACAGAAGAGACATTTGACATAATTAAGTATTAGAGAAATATAAATGATACCATCAACTATTCACTAACCAACTACAAGAATGGCTAAAAGAGTAATGATTCGTAATCTTTTTTTGTGGAGTATGAAATTTTTATTAACATTCAGTTAAAGTCTTTGTTCTCAGTAATTTGTAGATTGATTCTCTTTTATAGTCTCAGTTTCAGAGGTTTCTGTCCATGGTCAACTGGCCCATTAGTTTAAAAACTATGAGAGCAGTACCACGTGGCAGAATGGTGTAGGAAAGAGGGGGCAGGGAGAGGGAGAGAAGGAAAAGCGGGAGGCAGATGGGAGGAAAGGGGACGGGAGGCGGGGAGGGGACAGAGAGGAGTGCTGAGCACCAGCTGTGGACAAGTATACCCTACAAAGGCACTTGCTCCAGCTACACCTCACATAGTCCTGCAATGTCCACCACCTCCCAGAGCCCATCAGCTGAAGACCAAGCTTCCACCCAGGAGGTTTCAGCATTCGTTTGACATCCAGACCATAACAATGCCTCTATTATTTTTTCATGACCATAAGATCAGTAGTGATGACTTTCTTTAAAATTTCTGATATAACTGAAGACTTTTCACTTTTTTTCTTCATGAGTCTAACCTGAATTTTCATACTTTTATTGATCTTTTCAAAGAACTTTATTTGGTTTCCTTAACTCCATAAATTCCCTGCTTTAAATGTTATCCATTTTTGTCTTATTTCTATTGTTTATTTTAGTCTGCTTACTGTAGTATAATTTGTTCTTTTACTACTTTCCTAAGGATAAAAAGTATAATACTGACTTTAGTTCTTATTCCAATCATATGTATGAAATCATATGTTTCTCTGAAATCCCTGCTTTTACTGCATCTTAGAATTTGATAACATATTTTTATTTGCATTTAATTCAAAATATTATTCCTTTTAACTCAAATCCTTTGCTCACCAAGGAGTCATCCAGAAAAGCTCACTGTATGTTTCTTCAGGTTATCGATTACTAAGTAAACACCTGTTTTCCAGAAGAAATGAATATATAAGCATGGAGTTAAAAAAATTGAAGATTTTTGGGGTTGGGCAAAAGTTGATTTATGTTAAACATTATATATGAGTTTAGAATATTCATGATAAAATCATATTTTTAAAAAGAATTTGAAATGACCTAAGTTGGATTAGAAAAGTTCATTGTCCTGTCTGCATTTCATATATTGTCTCTATGCCTATAACTTTGAATGTCTTACATTTGCATAATGACTTTGTTGTTGTTTTAAACTGTTTTCTTTAAGCCTTTCTTTAATTAGAAAAATTGTCCTTAAAGGCTAGAAAAAAATTAGTCTGGACCAATGCCTAGGACAGCAAGCAGATGCCCATATAGGCAATACTGTATCCACTCTCTTAACGTATAGCACATCCTTTAAAACAAAGAATGCAGGGCACTGGGGACTAGGTTTTTGGTCAAAGCAGATAAAAGGTG
The DNA here is from genome assembly GCA_004027595.1 of Dinomys branickii. Classification (NCBI taxonomy): domain Eukaryota; kingdom Metazoa; phylum Chordata; class Mammalia; order Rodentia; family Dinomyidae; genus Dinomys; species Dinomys branickii. The sequence continues at coordinate 16,062 of PVLD010008151.1, read as the reverse complement.
ATAAGAGCTGTAGGTGAGACAGTGCAAAGAGGATCTTTGCCGCCCCACCCACTTCTGGTTGTGTAAATTGTTATCTACATGGGGACCAGACTAAGCTTCAGTGAAAATCTATGCTATCATATTGGCCCCTTAAAATCTCAGTGCTCTGCAACTCTGCCTCCGAAAGGCTGTGTCACCAGTACCCTTGCGGGCAAGGGGTTTGCCACTAACTCTCTGGAGATCATTTCTGGCCAGAATTCCCTGCGCTGCCTCTTGAGCTGCTGTTTTCTTTGTTTGTAAGCTCCCCAGATACCCCCAGCTCTGAGAGGAGCACTAACGCAGATGCTATTTATCATTTTTATTGGGAATTGTCCGATGATTTATCTTCAAGTAAATTGAAGGGATAACATGCTTTTAATTTACATAGGAATAGTTGTAAATTAAATGATAATGAACTCATGGTCATGGTGATGAAAATGGCATTTTTTTCTGTGTTAATGATCACCTCTTTTGGTTTTTTCCGGAAGCCTTAGGAGGAGCGGACTTTCCCAGGCTGGCTTATTAAGTGCCTTTACTTCTCGTTTCCTACGTTTTGGACATTTCACTGCTCATTAGATTCTCCACCAAGAATAATGAAGGGGGTAGAAAATGAGGGATTTGGCTGGCAGAAAGGATTGTCACAATGATTGATGCAGGGGCTCACGAAAGCTTGCCGTCTATATAGGAATTTTCTTATTATAATTTCTCCTCGTGGCTCATTTTACATTTCAAGGATCTTCAGTATGATTCACAAGTAGACTTCTTTATGTAAGACGCCTTTATTTTCTTCATTGTGAAGTCTTCCTTATTTCACAGGTGCAAAGAATTTCATTTTCTGTGAGTCTTCAATATTCAGCTGTACTTCGCATGAGTTCTGGTGCTCTTCCGTACTGAAAATTGGCTGACTTGAACAAAGAACCAGTACAATAGAAAAATATGAGTTCTCCTATTTAGGTAATCACTACAAATGAAGAACAAGCAGTGATAGCAGGCTTTACAATAAAAAGTACATTTTAAAGTTTTTTCTAGATACATTATAGCAAATCCTTTTTTAGTATATGGAAACAAGAACCCTCAAAAAAGATTGTTAATGTAGGGGTCAGCAATCAACAATTAGGTCACTCATATTTCCCTTTACTTAGGAGACTACATAGCAAAAGAGAACACTGATAGATTTAGAGAGAAATCAACATAAAAGGAGACAAAGAAAATTTCACTGGAAAATCGTCAAAGAACCCACTGAAGTAGACAGGCTACATAACCTGTGATGGCATTTTTTAATTAGTAAAAGCAAAAATCATTTACAAATAACGGAAGAACTCATCTTCTTTCATACAATGAAGAGCAAACTGGCCTGAAGAGACAAAGTTTTAAGAAAGAATGCGTTTACATGGTTGTATTTTCTGTCAGGAGTCCAGAGTCTCCCAGGGTCACCAAATCAGAACAGCACCCTCCTCTGTCAGGTAGCCAGTGATGCGTCCTCCTTGCACAATGAAATAGCTGTATCCTCTTTCTAGTTGCATTGGACAAGTGAGTTCAGTAGGGCAGAAATTGAAATGAGAAAGAAGTCCTGTATTGTTTGTTGGACAGAGTAACAAAGACTTAATAACAAAGGTCAGAAGGAAGTCTGGCCGAGAGGATAGGATCCTCTTCTGAACCAAAGGGCTGCTACAAACCAGGGAGATGTTGTTACCTCCACCCACTTTAACAGGAGGGCTGGGGTACAAGAGGGCTTCCCACTCTTCCTTCCCTTCTCCTGGCAGCATTTTTCAACCTCATTTCCAGGCTGCTCTATGGGGGCTTTTTGGTTTCTCTACAAAACAGACAAATGATCATTGGATCTGTTACTCTGCTTAAAATGACCAGTGGTCTCTCTCAGTGGACCATGCACCCACTCATAGTTCTGAAAAATATTTTGTCTACGTAGACTTAGTTTATAGGAATAATCCCTTAATTTGCCACCATAAGCACTCATATAAAATCTATTATGAAGTATTTGTAATATGACAATACAACCATTTCTTGAATTTCCATGAATTCTTTCACGCCTATTACTACCCTATGTCCTTAATGAGATCTTTATCTTTAACACGTGCCTATTGTGGGGGTCTCAGCTAAATCCCTGATTTAATTGTTAAGAATCTGGACTCTTCTTGGGTCAGAACTGCCACTTCTCCTCAACTTTCCACGCACAGGCTTTGTGCGATTTCACCCTGCATTCCAAGAACTGAAGGTGAACTTCTTTACGTATTTCTAGGCTGCAGGTTCCCCTGAAATGAGAACTGTGGTTACCCCTACCTTGCCAACAACAGACACAAACCCCACCTATATTAGCACTCCTGAAATGAACGAGTGTGGCTCAATGTAGTAGGAAGTCTTCTGGCTTTTAAGCGCTGTACATTGGACATAACCTCAGGCAGAAAGCCAGGGGCAACAAAGGATTCATATTTTGTGTTCCTTTTTTTTTTTTTAATCACAAGTGTCCGTACTTTCCAATGTCAATAAATTTTTGGATTATACCACTGACTTAGTTTTATAGTTGTTTATATTAACAATTAAATTTAATGCTATCTTCCCTGGAAATGCTGAACAGGAAGTTGTGCCTTCAATATTTTGTTGACTTCCAATCTTTTCTTCATGGGCAAACAAACTCGTCTGCCAAAAAAGTACAAATACAACTATCCCACCACCATCACAAAGTTGATTAAATAACTCTTGGTCTTCTTAAAAATCTGTATTCCTCATGTGACTTTGAAGTCCCTGGAGTACAGGATCTCGCTCTCCCACCTGCCCTGACTCTTACTATGCTCTTTCTTGTAAGTACGATTTTTCTAGAAATACAAAAATTCTCTTCTCTCTGGTTTCTGTACCTTTGCACATGCTAGTCCCTCCACAGGGGAAGTTCATTTCTTCCCTTCTGTTTTCTGGACAAGTATTATTCACCATTCAAAATATCCCAGTAGCTGGGGCTCCTTTCTGCACCTCCTCATTAGAGTAGAACCAACAACTACAATGCCATATGCAACCTTCATAATTCTATCACTATACCATTCATCCCACAATGAGTGTGGGTTTAATCATCTGTCTTCATCTCTATGTTGTAATCTGGGAAACACATTATCACCTTTACCTAATTTATCACTATACTTCACAATATGATCATTTAATAAGGATACCTTAAATAAGTGATTAATTTAAATATTTCTATGTGTTATTCATAGCAGACGTCTGTACTGTGTATCTTCACTAAGTGAAACTAAAATTTTATTCTTGACAAAAGGATACTTGTATACTCCAAGAGTACTCTGGCTGGCATAAAGTTTTCAAGGAAGTACACGTGAGGATTTCTTCATAGAAAATAATGTCTATGGAGGCAAGCAATTTATAACACAGTTTGAAAAAATAAAAAGGCACTGAATAGTTGTTTGGATAATGTGCTATACAATCTTAATAACTAAGTTTTAATATTTGAAATCTGGCATTTTCATCAATTCCTTTTGAAAGTTTCCCTTTCAGGTAATAAAATTCTTATTGACCCAGTAGCCCCCAATTTTAGGGGCAAGAAGTCAAAATCAGTGGATTCCATTATTTCTTTCCCATCATAGGCATAGAATTCACAGACAAGCTTCAGCTCCTTTGTAGGAGACAGATTCCTTCTTCCTTTAAAGCTTCTCTATTACAAATTATGCTGCTATAAACATGGGTGCACATATATTGCTGTGCATATACAACACTGTTTTCAGATCTTCTGGAAAAATACCCAAAGGGAAATAGCTGGGTTGAATAGGACCTCTAATTCTAGTTTACTGAGGGATCTCCAAACTGATTTCCACAGTGGTTTCACCAAACTACATTTCCAACAATAGTGGAGAAGGGTATCTTTTTCCCCACAGCCTCGCCAGCATTTGTTATTGGTTGATTTCTTCATGAGAGCCATTCTTTCTGGGGTGTGATGAAATCTCAGTGTTGCTTTAATTGGCATTTCTTGAATGACTAATGATGTTAAACATTTTTTATGAATTTATTTGCCATTTGCACTTCTTTATCTGAGAACTGTGTTCATCTCAGATGCCCATTTTTGTATTGGGTCTTTGAATTTGAGGGGTGCTGATTTTTTAAAAATTCTTTATATGTTCTAGATAGAACTAAATTGTGGAAGCAGCCCAAATGCCCATCAATTGAGGGATGGATAAAAAAGTTGTTGTATTTTTATATAATGGAGTATTACTCAGCTATAAAGAAAGATAAAGTTAAGGCTTTATAGGTAAATGTACACAACTAGAGAACATACACATAAGTGAAATAAATCAGACCTGCATGTGTAAACACCATATTGTCTCATTAGTGTAAGAATCTGAAAGAGTGAATAAAATCTAAAATGTACAATAGATATAGTGAAAGGGAAAGAAAGTACTCAAAAGGAAAAAATAACTGGGGTGAGGAAAAAGAGAAAAGAAAGAAGAGAAAGAAGTATATATGTGTACACAGGATAGCTGAAGTAGTTGTACTACTGACTTTTATTGCGTTATTGAAAGGAACAGTCAATGTTTAATTGTTTGATCAATCTTACATGCCTATATTTGTTTATCTGAGTAATCAATTTGAAGATATGAATATGTAATACGACAACTATTGTTAATTTCCTATCATGTCTGAAATTTTGTATTGCTTGTATTGTTTTGTGTTATGCTGTAAATATCTGCATATCTGTTAATATGTTTCTGTTCTTTCACCTTTAAAATAAATAAATAAATAAATAAATGAAAGTGTTCCTCAACTTGAATGGCAAATTGAAAACATTACCCAGGACTGAATTCCTAAGAGATATCATCAACTGTAAATGCTGGAACAGGCCCTTAGAAAGTATGAGAATTCAAAGTCCTTCATAATATGAAGATAATCCACAGTGTTCTGAGTGTTCTGAAAGTAAAGACTTCTCACAGAATGGATCTCTTGGAACAAAATTGACACCGATCCAGATGCGCCTCCTGTGGCAGAGCGGAGTAAGTTCAAGAACTCAGTGCACTGGGCGCGGAGAGCCGAGGAGGAAGGCTGCTGAATCACTCAGCGTCACAAACTGCTGCCAAGAAGGGAAGCTTTGCAGAGACTTCTTCTACTTGGAAAAATGGGAAGGTGCTGAAGAAGAATTCTCCTTGCAAATGAGAAGAAACAATGCCCTTTCTTTTTTAGGGAAGTGAAAATTCCCTCCCAAACAAAGTTGCATGGAATAGTCCCTGAAGGAACCAAAGGCAGAAATGTGAGGATTAGAAAAAACTTTTAGCTGTATAGATTCTCTTATGTCAGGAGATATGTTATTGTGGAGAACGGTTTGGAGTTAGCCGTTATTTGGTTTGCATCTAGTGTTTCCCAAGAGGCTTCTGTGTCAGAGATGGACCTTTTGGAAGGCAACTGGATTTAGGGGCTCTACGAACCTCGGTGGACTCATCTGCTAATGAATTCAGTCTGGCTCTTGCCTTTACGTTCTGCTTCTGACTCCCCGTGATGTAAACCGCTTTATGCGTCCAGACCTTTCCTTGATGTCCTTCCGGACTTGGAGCCAGCCCACCGTGGACTAAAGCCAAAATAAACATTTCTGTTTTAAGTTGCTGGTGTCAGGTATTTCGCGTCAGCCCTGGGAAAGTGAGTAAAACAGCCATGGTTGTTATATATTGTAGGCTGGTGCTCGAGTGAGCTTAGGGATGGATATTGTGTTGATAGCCACATGTCTGCAGAAACTTGGATTCTCTGGCCAGAGCAGCAGCAGCAGCTCTATCCCAGGGCACAGCAGCCCCAAGAAGAGTAGTACAGGCTGCTGGCATGTTCTGGTGTATGAAAGTCAGTTTCTAACCAAAATGAGGTTGAATGGAGGAAATTTTGTGTGAAGGTTATGGCTATTCACGCAGATCACAGTTAGGAAAGACTTCCAGTGCTTGGGCTCATTTGGGCAAGACCACTCACGGGCACTTCTAGCAAAGGACACATCTACCTCTTCTGCCTCCTTCATCCCAGGAAATAAGTGAAAGGGTATCAAAGCAATCCAAAAGGCAAGAGCTGAAGAAGAGCTAAAAGCAACCCAGTTTTAGAGGCAGACAACACAGGCATGAGGAGTTATTCACCGAACAGACCAAATAGAAAATAAAAGAAACATACAATGAAGTAAGCCAATCTGCACTGCAGAACTGCACAGTTTAGAATTTCAAGACACCCGTAATTCCTAAAGTGGAGTTTCCTTTGGAAATGAAAGCCCCACAAAGGCAGGAAATTTTGTTTCACAGAAAGATTTTGTTAATATTTCAAATAGCATTAAGCATACAATAGAGCATTTGGTAAACATTTGTTGAAGGAATAAATTAATGAAATAAAATCTGCATAAGGAGAAATTCAGCCCTCACAACTTGATTCAAAAATTATCACAGGCCATTGGATGTACAAATAAGAAAATTCTAGAAAGGGAGAATAAACTAAACAGAGTGGAAGGTGTCAAATTGTTGAAGAAATAATTCAAAAAGATTATTCCTTCCAAAATAAACAGAGAGGGCTGGGGATGTAGCTCAGTGGCACAAGCGCCTGCCTGGCAAGTGCATGATCCTGAGTTTGAATCCCCGCACCAAAGGAAAAAAAAAAAAAAGAAAGAAAAACCCTACAAAATAAATGGAGAGTAAATGACATCAAGACATGAATGTGAAAGTTCAGAACACTGAGTGTGAACATCTGAAGAGAAAATAGTAGTTCGCAGACCAAAAGTCAGGAGTCAAAACTGCTACCAAACTCTTAAAAACAGATAAACAAACAATAAACACTGGGAACTGGATAGTGAGTACATTGCCTTCAAAGTTTTGAGAAGAAATGATTTTCATTCTAACGTTTTTTTCAGCTAGCTCATAATATCTTAAACAAACAAAAACACGGAAGCATCTCATCTTTAAAAAGTCCCAAACAATTTATTCCACAAAAAACCCCACAAGTTAAGCAAGCATAGGTGAGAGAATCCAAGGACTCAACACAGGAAAGGGTGTGAAAATTTCCCAGAGTGAGCTGTGCCGCACATCTGGAGAACCATCCATCTAAATTTGAGCAGAAGGACAGAAGGCAGTCACAAAGAAAAAGAAATGAAACCTATGTGTTTAAATGTACCAAGAGATCTTCAGATGCCTGGAAACTTATGAATACATTACTGATAGGTACATAGAAATCTCAGTAAAATTTAAAAGGGGACAACTATAAGACTTTTATAAGAATTAAAAAACCCTTCAAATCTGTAAATAGATAATCACAGGAGTGCACACAGTGAATAGTGACAAAGCCAAATATGATGTAACATATAATATACTAATTATATGTAATATTAAAATTATTTATGATACATAATATACTAATTAATATTTATACATATATATTTACTGAGTGAGGAGAGGAATCCATGTTTGGAAGAGTGCTTCAGAAGCTAACATCTCATCTCCCGCAGTAAAAGGAAATAGGAATCATCTAAACAAATATGAATTGCGTTCTCCACTGTGGCACAAGAAATAAGGTTAGTAACAGAACAACACTGTAACTGCGGAAAGTGGTCTCCTTGAGAAAATGGCAAAGGGGCAAATGTGTGATTTACAAGGTACGATGTAATAAAATGAGGGCTGGGCTTGGCCGTGAGTCTGTGAAACTGTTTGGTCAGTTACATCCCATGTGAGCATTTCTTTGACAAGAATAAAATGAAATTTAAGGAACTCACAAGTCCTTTAAACAGGAACCTGAAATATTTGTTAAGTAGAGCTCTGTTGCCTAAATGTAAATTATTTTATCATCCTCAGGTTGTACCAACCACATTTGGACTAAAGGCTGAACTGCTTCAGTGGCAGAGGAGTGCCACAGAGGCTCCTGAATGTGATATATTTGGGTTTTTTAAATTTATTTTAAAAATAAAAGAAGGAAAACATATCAGACAGACATCCGTTTATAAAATATCATAAGAACAATACAAGCAATACAGAGTTACAGACAAGGTAGTAGGAAATTATCAATGGTGGAAGTATTACATATTGATTTCTTCATAGTGTTTTCTCAGGAGAACAAATAGAGACATGTAAGGTTGATCAAACAATTAATCATTAACTCTTCCTTTCAGTAAAGCAATAGCAGTCCATAGTTCAACTATGTTAGCTATCCTGTATATACATACATACATACATAATTTCCCTTTATGCATGCATAATTTCCCTTTTTGCCCTTTCTCTTTTCACTCACTCCAGTTGCTCTTTACTTTTGAGCATGTTAATTACATTTCCCAATGTCTATCATACCTCCTAGTTTTTATTCACTCTTTCAGGTTCTTACACTAGTGAAACAATACATTGCTTACACATGGAGGTATTGTTTATTTCACTTATGAGTATGGTCTCTAGTTGTAACCATTTATCTGTAAAAGCCTTGAGTTTATCTTTCTTCGTAGCTCAGTAATATTCCATTACATAGAAGTACCACAATTTTTTATCCATTCCTCAGTGGATGGACATTTGGGTTGCTTCCACAATTTAGCAATTACAAATTGCACTGCTATTATCATGGGTGTACGTATATCACTGTGATAAGATGTTTTCAGAAGGGGAATGGCTGGATTGAATGGGACCTCCAGACCTAGTTTGCTGAGGAATCTCCAAACCGATTTCCACAGTGGTTTCACCAGTCTGCATTCCCCCCAAGCAGTGGAGAAGAGTTACTATTTCTCCACAGCCTTGCCAGCATTTGTTATTGGTTGATTTCTTAATGGGAGTTATTCTTACTGGAGTGAGATGAAATCTCAATATTGTTTTAATTTGCATGTCTTGAATAACTAATGATGTTGAATGCTTTCTCATGTATTTATTTGCTGTTTGTATTTCTTTATCTGAGAAGTGTGTATTCATCTCAGATGCCCATTTTTGGATTGGGTCTTTGAATTGGGGGGGAGGGGCTGCTACTTTTTAATTCTTTATATGTTCTAGATAGAAGACCTTTCTCTGAGGGACAGTCAACTAAACTTTTTTCCCAATTTATTGGTTTTCTTTTTACTCTGCTGGTGATTTCTTTAGATGTGCAGAAACTTTTCAGTAGGTTGAGATCACAGTTGTTGATTCTTTGAAGTACTGCTTATGCAGTTTGGTTTTTGTTCATGAACTCTCTGTCTACCCCAGTGTCCTCAAGATTTTTACATACTTTCTCTTCCAGTAGATTTAGGGTTTCTGTTTCTAATTTTGAAAACTGTGATCCATTTTTACTTTAGTTTGGTGCATAGTGAAAGACTTGGGTCTATTTTCAGTCTTTGGCAGGTGGCAAGCCAATTTTTCCAGCACCATTTATTAAAGAGGCTATCTTTCTTCCAGTGAGTTTGTTTGGCACCTTTGTCAAAGATTAGGTGGCTGAGTGTGTTTGTGGTTGTGGATGTATCTTCCAGTCTGTTCCATTGATCTTCAGGTCTGTTTTTTAGCTAGTATCAGGTTGATTTTGTTACAGGAGCTCTGTAGTATAATATCAGATCAGGGAATGTGATTCCACCTGACTTGTCTTTGTTGCCCAGGTTTACTTTTGCTATTCTAGGTCTCTTCTGGTCTTAAAGAAGACCACATTCTATTTTCTCTAGGGCTTTTATCATGAATGCATGTTGGACTTTGTCAAAAGCTTTTTCCACATCTATTGAGATGATCATGTGGTTTTTGTCTTTGTATCTATTGATATTCTGTATTACATTAATTGATTTACATATATTCAACCATCCCTGCATTCCTGGAATGAATCCATCTTGGTCATGGTGTATTATTTATTTGCCACATTCTATTTGCTAGTGTTTTATTGAGTATCTTTGTATGTATGTTCATTAGAGAAATTGGTCTGTAGTTCTCTTTCTTGTTTGGCTCTTTCTCAGATTTTGGTATCAGTATAGTACTTGCCTCCAGAAATGAGTTAGGGAGAATTGCTTCCTTTTCAATTTCATTGAAGAGTTGGAGGGGTGTTGTTATTAAATCTTCTCTGAATTTCTTGTAAATTTCTGCTGTGAATCCATCAGAGCCTGGGTTTTTCTTTGTTGGTAAGATTTAATAACATTTTCAATCTCATTAATTGATATTGGATTGTTCAGAATTTTTATATCTTCTTGATTCAACTTTGGTAATTCGTACATTTCTAGGAATCTTTCCATTTTTTCTAAGTTTTCTATCCTATCAGAGCAAAGATTTTCAAAGGAAGTATTAATGATCTTCTGCATTTCTGTAGGATTTGTAGAGATTTCATCCTTTTTATTCCTTATTGCATGAATTAGAGGTTTTTTTTTTTCTTTCTTTTTTGGTTGGCTAGGGATTCATCAATTTTATTTATTCTTTCAAAGAACCAGCTCTTTGATTCATTCATTTTTTGTAGGGTTTTCTTTATCACAATTGCATTAATTTCTTCCCTGATCTTTATAATCTCCTCCCTTCTTTGGGCTTTGGGCTTTGGGCTTGACTCGTTCTTTTTGTAAAAGTTTGAAGGGCAGCATTAGGCTATTTATTTGTTCTCTCTCTGTTTTCCTTATGTGTGAGTTCACCATTATAAATTTCCCTCTGAGAACTGCTTTCATTGCATCCCACAGATGCTGGTAAGTTGTATCTTCATTTTCACTTGTTTGTGAGTATTTTTTAATTTCTTCTTTAATTTGTTGTGTGACCCACTGGTTGTTCAGGAGGTTGTTATTTAATTTCCAAGTGTTTATGAAGTTTGTGGAGTTCTTTTGTTGTTAATTTTCAATTTCATTGCAGACAATATGCATTGGATAATTTCAATTCTTTTGCAGTATGCTCTGTGGGCTAGAATGTGGTCTGTTTTAGAGAAGGTTCCATGTGTAGCTAAGAAAAATGTGTATTCTGATGTTGTGGGGTGGAATACTCTGTATACATCTACTAAATCCATTTGTTTGCAGCTTTGATTCAAATCTGCTATTTCTTTGCTGATTTTTTGTTCAGTTGGCCTCTTTGTGTCAAAAGGGTGTTGAGGTCCCCTCTTACAATAGTGTTATTAATTATTTGTGTTTTCATGTCTGTCAGGATTTGTCTTATATGGTTTGTGTCTCCAATATTTGGTGCATACATGTATATGACTGTTAACTTTTTGTCTTGCAGTTTTCCCCTACCAAGTATGTAGTGGCCTTTATCTCTTTTTATTATTCTCAGTTTGAAGTTTACATTTTTTGCAAACATAATAGCTACATCTGCTTTTTTCTGGGTTTCTATTGCATGGAGAATTTTTATCCATCCTTTTACTTTCAGTCTGTGGATTTCCTTTTGAGTAAAATGTGTTTCCTGTATACAGCATATCTTTGGAGTTTGTTTCTTAATACACTCTGCCAGTCTGTTTCTTTTGACTGGTGATTTGAGGCCATCTACATTTGTGGTTATAAATGAAATATGTTGGCTTTACATTGTCATGTTATTTACTTGCAGTTTGTTTCTTACTTTTTCTACCAGTTTAATTGCTTGCTCTGCTTGAGGGTTCCTGTCTATTGTTTTACTTGAAAGTTTGGTCATTTTTCTTCTTTGCCTAGAATGTCTTTTAATACTTTTTGTAAGGATGGCTTGGCACTCATGAAGTTTTTCATTTGGTCTTTGTCTTGGAAGTATTTTATTTCTCCATTAAACTTGAAGGATAGTTTGGCAGGGTACATCAATGTTGGTTGTCTTAGGATCTCTAATAATTCACGCCAAGGTCTTTTTAATTGAATGGTTGGTACTGAGAAGTCTATTGTGATTCTGATAGACTTTCCTTCATAGGTGATCTGTGTTTTTTCTCTAGCAGCTTTTAATATTCTGTTCTTTTGCTGGTCATCTGGGATCTTGATTATTATATGCCTGAGTATAGTTTTATTATGGTTATGACTGGTAGATTTATATGCCTCATTTACTGTATCTCTGCTTCTGTTTCCATGCTTGGGAAGTTTTCTTCTATTATTTCTGCAAATATTCTTTCTATGTCATTTGTGTAGCCTCCTGCTATGTAATTTACTCCTATTAATCTGACATTATTTCTCTTTGCCTTGTATTACAGCTGTTGAATTGATTTTTCCTGAATCCTTGTAGATTTTAAGAGATCTTTCCTTTCATGATCTCTATCTGCCATGCTGTCTTTAAGATCTGAAATTCTTTCTTTAGCTTTATTCAAGTGGTTTTCCAAGCTTTGAGTGGAAGTTCTGACTTCCTGGAAATCTCTTTGAGTCTGTTTCATGCGTTCTAATTCATTCCTAAATTGCTCATGTAACCTTTCCATCTGTTGCCTGTGTTTATCTATTTTTTATCTATTTCTTCTCTAGATGTGCTGAGGAATTCTTTCATTATTATTGTCATTTCATTTTTTGCCTGAGAGATTATTTCTGATTTGATCTCTTCTATGGCCTGATAGAGTTGTTTCTTTACTTCCATTGCAATCATTTCAGCAATCTCAAGTGCATTTTTACCAAGTTCTATGTTGATGTCTCCTGGACTTGTGGGGTGGAGTTCTGAGACTATCCTTTAGCCCTTCACCTTGTCATGTTTGATGCCAGAGGTAGAGCGCTCAGTCTCCCTCTTCTCCAGCAGTTCAGCAAAGGTCGGTAGTGGCCCTAGTTTTCCTGATGGTCAGGTCTGCCCCTCAGTGTCCCCTGAGATGTGCTACTTAGTCTGGGGTCTTCTGGTAGATAGTGAAGTATATCTAGTTCTCCCAGGTCTCAGACATGAATTGTGATGACAGTTGATGGCACATTCTCTGATCCAGTGTCCCCTTGCAGCTCAGGGCATACATATGACCCAGAAGTGGGCTGCACTGGTGGCACATTCATGGATCATTTGTCCTCTGACCTCAGACAGTTCAGGGCTTAGGCAGAACCCAGACATGAACTGCAAGGTCAACAGTTTGTGAAGCACCTGATTCCGTGTCTCCAGGCAGATCAGGGCATGCACAGGAGCCCAGTGTGGTCTGTGCTGGTGGTGATCAGGGACCACCTGTGTCTGTGACCTCCAGAAGGTCAGGATACAAGTAAAGCCCAGACTCAAATGGCAGTGATAGCAGTTTGTGCACTCCTGCCTTAGTACCTCCTGCAGCCCAGGGAACACAGGGAGAGCCCAAATGCGAACCCTGGTGTCAGCAGCTCCTGCACCTTCTGAATGAGGTCCTCCTGTCTGCACCAGGTGCATGGAAGGCAGAGACTCAGACTGTAATGGCAGCAGCTTTGTGGGTTGCCTGCTCTGCCCCCAGGAAGTAGATGGGAAGTGCCTGGTTCTCTGGGTTTTCAGCTGTGAACTGTTGTGTCAGCAGGTCGTGGACCGCCTGATTCTGCATCTCCAGTCAGCTCAGGGTGTGAAAAGGAGCCAGACATGGGTTGCACTGGCAGTGATCAGGGGCTGCCTGTGTCTCTGGTGGCCAAGGGCATGCTCAGGGAGGTCTCAGATGTGAACCGCAGTGTTAGCAGATCCTGGGCTTTCTCTGATATATTTGTAAAGTATTATTTTTAACACATGTCTTCAGTAAAAAGGATAAATATACTGTTTAATATACTTCCATCTGTAGCAGAATAAAAGTGATATATTTACACACACACCTACAAGGTAATATATATAACACACTTGTAACACAGAAAAATTTTAAAGAGATAAACAACAACTTACGAAAATTAATGTCTAAGAGTGGGACTGGGGCCTTGGGGCTCAGGGAAATGTTTATTATACAGCTTTGGCATAATTTGAATAATTTGTTTAATGTACACACACATTTGCTTTAAAAGGTTCTGATTTTTAAAAAAATAACATAAGAGAAAATTTGAGGGACAATAAACCCAAGATGCATGACCACTTTCATTTGTTTCCCTTTTGTGATTATCTATTGAATATATTTTAGTGTATTTGTCATCTATTACAGATTATGTTTAAAAGGTATACTTGTGTTTAATATCCAAATAATACTTGCAAGCAAAAAAATTAAATTAATCATTTCACTTGCATATTTTCTCTCATGAAGGCATGTTTGCATATTTCTTTATATTTTAATCTAACTTTTACTCTCTCATTCAAAAAACACATTTCTTCATATTCTCCCTTTCTCATTAGACGTGCGTAATGTACTATTACACTGATGCACGCTTCTTCTTTAACCTTTTCCTTATTGCAAGCTGTTTTTTTTTAAACGAATTTACTGCATTTCTTAGACTAGCACCATTTGTTTCCTCTTTTTCTATCAATTGGCCAGCAGGTGGTGCTGGAGAGCAGCTGTAAATACTCTGGTTTTGTTCTTTTTTTTTTTTTTTTTTTTTTTTTTTTTTTTTTTTTTTTTTTTTTTTGGCGGTACTGGGGATTGAACTCAGGACCCTGCGCCTGCTAGACAGGCGCTTATTCCACTGAGCTATATCCCCAGCCCAATACTCTGGTTTTGAATACAAACTAGTAACCTCCTTCCTCTAGAGTAACTTTACTAAGCCAAGTCAGGGAAGTGTTTTAAACTGCTCTTCTATTGGTAGACATGAGCTTCCTGTCCACTATCTTATCCACATTCTCTTTCATCCTGCCTCTGTGACCAATCCCAAACATATTACCGAATTGACTACCTAGGGATAGGATGATTGTTTGTGAGATGTGAAGTCCAGCACAGTTTCCACCTCTTGACACAGAACCCGCCACAGGTTTCAGGACTGTCCTCCACTCCCATGCATTATTGCAAACTTTCAGTCCTCACACACTGAACCCCAGTTCACAAGTCCTCTCCTCACTAAGGCCTGTGCATCATCCCCAAAATATTACTTAAAGCTGTGTCAAATCTGCATTATTAGCCGTCTTTTTAGGTGAGGGAACTGAGACCTATTTAGATGAAGTAACTTACTGAGACAATCAAGTGACACTTTCAATTTTCTGTGACCAGCATGGTGCAACAAAAGCACCTCGCATACCTGTGAATTCTGGCTGATTCACTGATTTTTTATCTCCTGCTAGGAATTTAAGGTCACCAAACATTTGACTCCCGAAGCATCAAATGGGAATGATAACAAGTGACTCCAAAAGTTACCTTGATATTAAATGACAAAAAACTGTGTATGGAACCCAAGACAATTGCAGGCTCATCGCTAAGACGTCAGCAAACACAAGAAAAAACTAATTCGTTTCTTCTCTCTCGTTCTCTCTCTCTCTCAAATATCTTCCCAACTCCGATGTCTTTCCTTTTGCTCATAATTTATCATCCAGAACTTTTTTTCAACACTTACCTGCAAATTTTCTGTTTCTTTAATTTTCAGTGCAGCATCACACTTCTTACTGTGAATTAATTGCCACTTTCCAGGAGAAAGCAGAAGCACCCACTTAAGTCACACATTACTAATGCTAAACAGATGCTCCATATCATCCTAGGACTGGCACTTCAGAGGGAGCAGTGTGGCCCGTGGGTGTCTTGCCTTTTTAATCCGGGTTGGTATTCTGTCTCTATCAGATGTTTTAAGATAGTCACTATTTTCCTTTTGCTTTTATTTTTCCCCCAGTAGTAGAGGTATAATGTTTGTAGCTTCCAGGGTATGGACTCATGAGCCAGCAAAGAAAAAAACAGACTAGATTGATTTATAGTATGGATTTATCCCTGAGGGCAAACACGGGAGCCACTGAGTGGTCAAGTAACTCTTATACTTAAGTGAATCCTCTGCTAAGTGATAGTCATCTGTATGTGAGTTTGGAGACATCTACTGTTGCCTCAGGGAATGTGCAACATACCACCTGAAGTCTGGTCCTGTTGCCGTTTTGCCAAATACATTCTCCAAGACAAGGTGTGGCGGGGATTGTGAAGCTATCTATCTCTAAGCCAGCTGTTATTCATCTCCATTGCAACAAGGCAAGTTGTGAGGATCCGGGGAAGATGGCGACCGGGTGAGCAGCAAGGGAGCGAACCTCCTTAATAAACACCACCAGCTCGAGACAGACTTGGTGAGCGTGAATGCCGGAACCTCGGCTGGGAAGTTTAAACTGGGCGTATTTCTCTGAGATGCCGGGGGAGATGTGGTAGGGCGGACCAGGCTGCCGGGCGAGACGTGGGAAAGTCCCA
>PVLD010008150.1:0-86143 GCA_004027595.1 Dinomys branickii | reverse complement strand
CTAAATTTACATGTCTGTATATGGGTCCATACATCTACAATTCGAAGATATCAATGGATAAAGCAACAACTACTGTTGAGACCATATCACCTTGTCTATAGATTAGTTGTGATTGTACTATTTTCTATGATAATGGGTATCTGTTTGTCAATATGTTTTTGTACTTTTATGTTTCTAAAATAAAAAAAAAAAAAAAAAAGAAGTGATTGGTTCCTGGTTCAACCCTGTCACTTATAACTGGCTTGGACAAAAAACAACCTGTTTAATTGATAAAGGGAACACAGTGATCAAAATCCATTTTAAATTCTCATAAAAAATAAATGCTATATGATTAGAATAGGCAATTACTGGGAAAAATGTTAGAATTACTTATCCTTAATATAGCATAGACAGAATAAGAGGGAATACAGAGTAAAAATTTTGCATTAAAGAAAATATTACATATGTTCTACAAAAGATTTATTGTAGTTCCATGACATTAAAAATGTAGAAAATAAAAAAAAATTTACAAAAGATTTAATTGTTTTCATGTTCCTTCTGTGGATTCAAGATACTTGAAGAATACCAAGCAGAGTGAGAGCTGCAGAATACCCAGAACAACAGGCAGAGGAAGCCAGGGAGAAGAGAAAAAAGTGAGAGAGACATCTCTAAAAGAGATTTGGCTCTCAAATTAAAAGCTCATTTCTCCAAAGCAATATAAAAGTCAAATACACAGACTGGTATTTTACATATATTCAAAGTAAAACTCTTAATGTAACATTTTACATACACAAAAAAATTTACATTAAGAAAAATGAAGACCTTTCAAAGAAGCAAAACCAAAAAGTTTGATAAAAATGATCTCACTAAATTGAATTATAACAGATCATTGCATATTAACATAAAAGAGATGTTTCCTGAGAGCAGTGAGGAGCAAGATGAGTGATACCAATTTAGTTATATAAAATAATAACCATTCCGCAGACATAGTAACAAAAATGAGTACAGAAAATTCAAGTTAGTAGGAATATATGAAGATTAACAAGCTGTTATGGTTGATATATTGTGTCAACTTGGGGAATCTGGAGGCTTAACTGAGTGATTCAGCAGGAAGCCAGAGTGCTTACTTTGTATACATACTGAGACTGTGGAAAAGGAAGGCATGGAGATTGTGTGAGCTACACACCCCCTGGGTGGGGGTAGGCTGTTTACAATATAAGGGAAGAGAAGAGGCTGCTTGCAGCCATTGGTCCCTTTTCCTCTGATTGTTTTTGCTGTGCTCTGCCACTGTGAAGTTTCCCCTCTGCCATGTGCCACTCTGCCTCTGAAGCAGCCAAGTATGGACTGAAACCTCCACAACTGCAAGCTAAATAAACCTTTCCTTTCTTCATTTTGGGTGTTGGGTATTTTGTCTCAGCAACGAGAGAAAAGTAACCAAGACACAAGCTTTAAGTTCTTTTTAGTGGTTCAGAGAAAAGTAAGTTGACCACTTTTTGACTATTAAATTAACTATAGTCAATATTCCTATGAAAACTAGTACACAAAAAAGGATTATTAGTTCCATAAATATTGATTTAAAGGATTAAAATGAGAAAAAAACCAATTAGAGAAACATACTAAGACAAGAGACAAAAACAAACTGAGCCAGACATATATGCTAAAAGTAAATCTTGTTTTAGTCTGTGACATAGAATATGAGGGTGTATTTTCATTATTTAGCTTTAAAGCATTTTTTATTTTTTGTCTTTTCTGGGGACTGAACCCAGGCTCTTGCACATGCCAGTCAGGAACACTCCCACAGAGCCATGCACCAGCCCCAAAGAATGCTTAAATGTAAGGGTGATAAAATAGAAAAATGTAATAATCTTCAAGATAATGTTTATGTGATTGTATAATAAAAATAACTTAAAGCAAATTACATTCTTAAAGATAAAAAGTTCTTTCAAAATCAAAACTTTAAAAATGATATGAAAATTATAGCATTTTTTATGTAATACCACAGCAAGTAAATGATCCCCAAATGAGGAAAGTATAAGAAATCATAGACAAGCCACTATAAAGGAGTTAGAATAAAAACAATGGCACATATAGCAAACTTCAAATAATAGACATTATAGGATACCACACAATAAAATTTAGATTGTACATTATTTTAAAGATATAGACAGCAAAATGTTAAAGTTATGTATTATATCTGAGATTACAAACTAAATTTGAAGATGTTAAAAATTACTGAAATGATCAAAATATAGTCTTGGACCAAAATGCTAAATAAATCTGTAACAAAAGCCTACCTAGAAATGTCTACATTTTTGGAAAAAAAAAACTTTTCTAAATTATGACAGGCTCAGCCATGCAATTAAAGTGGAAATTATAGCATTGTTAAAACAAAAATAACATATTTTTGTATTTTAAAAATGTATAGAATTCATGAAAAAATCAGAGCCCTAAATTCAAAGACCCAATCCAAAAATGGGCATCTGAGATGAATACACATGAAAATATAATTGGTGAATAAATACACGAGAAAATGTTCAATATCATTGGTCTGACAGGTGTGGTGGTGTATGCCTATAACCCCAGCACTAGGGAGGTTAAGGCAGGAGAATCACTGCAAGTTCAAGGCCAGCCTGGGCTACAAAATGAATTCAAGGCCAACCTTAACTGCATAAACAAAACCCTGTCTCAAAAAGAAAAGAAAAAGAAAGCATTGATCATTTGAGAGATGCAAATTAAAACAACACTGAGATTCGATCTCACCCCAGAAAGAATGGCCACCATCAAGAAATCAACCAAAACAAATTATTTGAGGGGCTGTGGTAAAAGAAACCCTTCTCCACCGGTAGTGGGAGTGTAGACTTATGTAGCCACTGTGGAAATCAGTGTGGAGATTCCTCAAAACCTATGAGTAGAGGTCCCATTTGACCCAGCTATTCCTTTTCTGGGTATTTTTCTAGAAGAATTAAAAACATCAAAGCACACCAATATGTGTGCACCCATCTTTATAGCAGCGCAATTTATAATAGCTTAATATTGGAAACAACCGAAATGCCCATCAACTGAGAAATAAATAAAAAGATGTACTTTTATACAGTGGGATATTACTCAGCCATAAAGAAGAATAAACTTGAGACATTGATAGGGAAATGGCTGCAACTTGAGATGATACTGATAAGTAAAATATTGTCTCCCAGCGAAAGAAGTTGAAACAGTACATAAGACCAAAAATGTCCGATAGATACTCTGAAATGAGAATGAACTGCTCAAAAGGAAAGAGAAACTGGAATGGGGAAAAGGAGAAAAGAGGGAAGGAAGAAGGAGAAAGATAAATAAATACACATACGTGATATTTAAGACAGTTATACTACAAATTTCTATGAATTCATTGCAAAGAAGGCTTATGCTTATACTATTTTATGAATTTTTTGTGCTTGTGTCTTGTGATCTGAGCAACTACTTTGAAGATAACATTATGCAATGTACCCACCCTTGCTGCTTTATCCACAATCTTGTTTTGAAACTTTACACCATTGTGTTTATAGTTTTTTCTTTTCTTTAAAATTAAAATCAGAAACCCCTTACAAACCTGTGATAAAGATTTAGCTTAAAATATTTTGACCTCTAATCTTCCATGATGCATGTAAAATTTGTGGTTATTGTTATTCATTATTATTATTATATTAGTAGGATTCAGTAGCAGTAATTTATAATGTCCAACTAAGTAAATGAAATCTATGATTTAGTAAATACTATAAAAATAAATTTATGGAGTTCAGCTCATCTATTATTCACAGGTAAATATATATATATTAAAATGTCTAAATTAGAAAAGAAAGGCTGATCACTAACATTCTGCTTTGTAGTTTATCAAAACAGTTAAATGAACCCAGGACGCCAGTGCTCAAGAGAATGAAGTACTAGAGTGAAAGCCATGTTCACTGCAGTGCACGCACGCACAGTAAATCTAAGTTTCTGAAAGTTGATTGCTGTAAATAATAAATCTTCCAAATCTTAGGTGACATTCAACTGAAAAATATTTTCCAATTATAATCAATAATAGAATTGAGAAGAATTGCCATGATAGCATAAACACTGAAATGATAAGAAAATCTTGTAATATGAATTTATACATTTAATAAAATATGTATATGAGACTGTTTAAAGAAGTCTTTTCCTTAACAGAAAACAGCTCAGTGTCTATCAAAAGAAAGTAAATTTTGTTATTGGATGCAATAGAATTATATGATAATAAAGTTTATCTTGATTTAGTTTAATTGCCTTGTGTGTTTTATATGATATTTTCCCTACTAGGCTGGTTGTTAATCTCTTCATATTGTATAATGTTTATGTTATAATTAACTTTACAGAGACCTATAAGATAAATAAATGAATCTGATGCTGGCCAAAGGGGGGATGAGGAGAAGAGGTAAAAGGAATTAGATGTTATGTACATGTAGCAATTTCCCACAATGAATGTAAACATTATGTACTACAAGCATGTAGTAGTAAAAATCCCTAAAACCAAATAGCTATGGCTATCTATATCATGGATAATTCTTCCGCATATCATATTGAGTAAAATAAAATTGTAAATAGGCTGATAATAAGGAATAATAAATATTATTTTTAAATGTTGGATGGTCCTGTGGCATAATAATTTGTTCTTATTACTATTATCATATTTTTTCTTTAAAATCTTCAGTAACATTTTCTAGGTATGAAGCAGTTCTGTCAATTATGTTATAAATATGTATGTGAAATTCAAAAACTGAGATTAATATTACACAATTGTAGTACCTACATTGTTAAAGTGCAGCAGCTTAGACAGCCAAAGACTTCATAAAATGTAAGCCCTTCAAAAATTTCAGGCTTTTCAGGCTTTGCTTTTCTGTGAACTCCAGGTGGGTGCGTTTATGAGGCAGAACCGCACTCGTCATTTACTCCCATGAACAGGGCTGAAGGCAGCCAGTGATATCGCTCTCACATCAGTTGATGGCGGTCTGTCTCCGCTTCCTGTTGTAGACACGCTCTTGTGTAAATTGGTTGTACTAGAGGCTCACAGCAGATGAAAAACAGTTTACTTATCTTCTTTTTATGGATTACAAATTAGGTGTCACTAAGCTGTGAGCTCCACATGGGCTGGGAACGTGACCAATTTTACACATAACCTTCCTTAAGGATATGTTATAATGTAAACATCCTGTTTTTGAATTGTATTTATTTGAATGCATAGAAATTAGAAAGTTCAAATGAAACATATTTTTGTTGTTGTCATGACTGAAAAATGTGCATGAAATTCAATATGATAGGGTCACGTTACCCTTATTTTTATATATTTAGAATTCAAAATAGATAATGCTTAGTTCTGAAATCATATTTCCAGAAATTTTATTGGGCATTTTTCAACCACTGGTGTCTTACAGTACTCTCACTGGATGGGTTCTAGCAGCTCTACCAAAGTTTTGACTCAGGGCTGGGGATATAGCTCAGTGGAATAAGCACCTGCCTAGCAAGCACAGGGTCCTGAGTTCGATCCCCAGTACCGCAAAAAACAAAACAAAACCAAAGTTTTGACTCAGACTTTTCTAAAAGTATTAGCAATATTTAACAAATTTTACTGTATTAATTTTACAGGGCTATATAATATTTGTATGGTTCTTTAAAAGGGAGCTGTTATATAGTGTCCATAACTAATTCTATGTAGGTAAGGTCAGGAAATTGTTGCAGTTTAGGTAAATAAGCTCTGAAGTGCCGTGGTGTAAATATTTGTTAAGTGATGGTATTAGAGGGGGGAGAAGTTTGAGAGGTAATCAGAAGTTGTGGAATTTTGGAAAGACTATATGTGCATGAACAGGATTAGTACTCTTATAAAAGAGTCCTCAGCTGTGTTACCCATCTCATCAAAGACAGAGAAAACGTCACCTCTGAGCCAAGAAACAGGGCTGTCCTGGACACTAAGTCTTCCATTCTTTGATCTTAAACTTGCCAGAGTGCAGACTTTTGAGAAAGAAATTTGTTGTTTATAAAATGTATGGTTCATGATATTTTGTATCATAATGAATTACAACATGGAGTTTCTTTAAAACAGCGCATTTTAAGCATAAGGCATATATATTATTCTGAACCCTAAAACAGTAGATATATTCTCAGGACTGACATCAAGTTGGACGGGAGAGAGGAAAGCTGCTCATTAACGCCTAAGTCAATCCTAGTGGCCCGCTCCGACCCTCCCCCTCATTCCGTCGCAGAGCGATGCCTTACCGACCTATTACAGTTCCCCTGGGCATAAATATTTGAGAGAGGAATTATCGTTTTCAATTATCTCTCTTCCTGCCCTGATCTACAAACTTTTCTTGAAAAAGAGGAAAAAATTTACTAACAGAGAATTTATTTGACATATCAAGTATCTCTGTCTTCAGTAGACCCCCGGTCAGTGTTGATAACTCTCTAACCCCTTTTTTAAATGTCTTCAGGGTCTGGCAGTCATTGCTTCTTGTGTCTTAAACGTTTGCCTCTACTCAAAATTTCTTTCTTTGTCTTCAACATTGTGACTGTGCCTTAATGGATACACAAATATGTTTAAGCAGGTTTTAAAATGACTATGTAATTTAAAGACTCCAGTAGATCACTGATATATATTTTCTTAAATCAAAAACTTGGGCAATATGTTATTGAAAGTTAATTTATTAAACACTAGAATCTGAATATCAAAGGAATTTTCTCTCTTTCTATTACTTCTGTAACACATTTTATTCATACTCAGATAGGGGTATTCTAGATTACTTGCTCCTAAACAATCTAAAAACCCAGGGATGGGGATTGAGCTCAGTGGCACAAGCGCCTGCCTGGCAAGTGCAAGGTTCTCAGCTTGTTTCCTGGCAGCAAAAAAAAAAGAAGCTAAAAAACAATAGAATTGTATATTATTAGCTTACTAAAAGCAAAATAAAAGTAAAACTACTTCCTTTTTGCTAACAGTGAAACTACTTACACAATTACCACTGTGTTCACAGTAGAACATATGGCAAACATAAGTACTTTTGAAATAAATTGAACTGGCCAATAGAAAATACAACCTAGAGAGGTATACTGAGATTGTCTACATTTTTACTGCTTATTTATGAAAAAATTTTATGGATTCAAGAATCTCTATTTATATAAATAATCATATTCAGTGACTACACATCTAGCCTAAAAGTTCATGATTTAAAAACATCTCAGAACTTTACCTAACAAAACGCTGACAGGAATTCACATTTCAAAACTTTCCTGTTGCTTTCATTGTATTACTGTCAAGATAGATAATTTAAAAATAGAGGTAGATGTAAGGGTATATTTCTGAGTTAGGTTTTAAAAGTATAGATCTAGAAACTTATTTATTCTTGATAGTCCTTGACTTTGCAAGCATTGAGTTGTATTTGTTTGTTTCTTATAATTTACTCTAACATTTGACTATTGCATAATTATTTAACTATAAAACTAGATATGCAAATTGTATGCCCATATATGATATATATTCAAGAATTTATATGCACATATGCTATCCCATATTCATATATTCATATGTACATATTTCACAGTGAAGACGGTCAAATATAATGAAGCAAAGCATTTAGAACAGAAAAGTTTAAAGTGCCACAATCTGTATTATATTTGTCATGTGCATCTGATTAATTTTGACACTCATTAATATGTCTTTTATAGCTAAATGTTTTTCTATTTTAAAAATTAAAAAAATAACAAAACAATTAAGACAAAATCAAAACAACAAAAATGATACATGACCTCAAAACAAAATGATATGAATTTACAATGATTGCTACATTAAACACTGTTATCTACAATGAAGTTGCTAGTCCTCCAGATGTAAGAATGCAAGATTGATCAAACAACCCAAAACAGTGACAAGTAATAAAGAAAGAACTGGAAATGATGCAGAGCTTCACCATCTAAGATGGTAGGAGTTCAGCAATAGTTTTTATACTGCAATAATTATTGTTGCAATTATTATGACAGATCAGTCATTCTGATTACTAGATTCAAGCTTGATGAATTGGTCAAGAAAAAAGAAAATTTTAAGCATTGACTGTTCCTTCCAGTAAACCACAGACATCAGCAATACACCTGTTCCAGCTATGCTTATATATACATATAAATTTTGTTTTTCATTTAAAAAAACAAAACAAATACATAAACAAATCACCGAAAACAACAATAAAAATGACACAGAACTTCAAAATGTGGTGATAGGACATTAACAATGGTTGTCATATTACATAATGTCATCTTCAAACTGGTTACACACATAACCAGATATATGAATGCAAGATTGATGAAACAATTACACATTAACAGTTCTTTTCAATAAACCAACAGGTAGTAATAGTGCAATTATCCTAGTTATCCTGTGTGTATGTATACATATTTTCCCCTGCCTTCTTTCTTTTTTCTCTCCCTTCCTTTATCCAAGGTGCTCCTTCCTAATTGAGCAGTTTTTATTCCTTTCACAATGTCTATTGTACCTTTCAGATTTTATTTACTCTCTCAGGTTCCTACAGTAGGGTGAAAGTATGATGTTTACACATGTCAATCTGATTTATTTCACTAATGAGTGTGATCTCTATTTGCATCCATTTACCTACAAAAGCTTTGAGCTTATCTTTCTTTATAATTGAGTAATGTTTCATTATATAAAAATACAACTTCTTTTTATCCATTCCTTATTTGATGGACATTTGGGTTGTTGCCAAGATTTAGTTGTGACAAATTGCACTGCTATAAACATAGGTGCCCCTATATCACTGTGGTATGATATTTTCAGTTCTTGTGGAAAAGTACCCAGGAGGGCAGCAGCTGGGTTAAATGGGACCTCAAATCCTTGTTTACTGAGGAATCTCCAGACTGATTTCCACAGTGGTTGCACCAGTCTACACTCCCACCAACAGTAGAGTAGACTTCCTTTTACCCACAGCCCCTCCTACATTGGTTATGGGTTGATTTCTTGATGATAGACAGTCTTTCTGGGGTGAGATGGAATCTCAGTGTTGTTTTAATTTGCATTTCTCAAATGTCTAATGATGTTACACAACTTTTCGTGTATTTATTTGCCATTTGAATTTCTTAATGTGAGAAGTGTGTATTCATCTCAGATGCCCATTTTTGGATTGGGTCTTTAAATTTGAGGACCTGGTTTTTAAAATTCTTTATATGTTCTAGAAAGGAGTCCTTTGTCTGAGGGACAGTAAGGTAAAACTTTTTCCAAATTTGTGGGTTTTCTTTTCACCCTGTTGGCGATTTCTGTTGCTGTGCAAAAACTTTTCAATAAGGCGAGATCTCAGTTATTGATTCTTTCATGTATTTCCCATGCAGTTTGGTTTTTGTTCATGAACTCTCTGCCTACCACTATGTCATCAAGACTTGCACCTACTTTCTCTTCCATTACGTCTAGCATTTCTGTTTTAATATTTAGATCTTAAAGCCATTTGAACTTTATTTTGGTGCATAGGCTTGGGTATAGTTTTAGTCTTCAGCATGTGGAAAGTCGGTTTTTCCTGCACCATTTATTAAAGAGGCTATCTTTCCTTGAGTGAACATGTTTGGCCCCTTTTATCATAGCTAAGGTGGCTGAGCATCTGTGTGGTTGTGTCTTCATCTTCTAGTCTGTTCCACTGATCTTCAGGTCTTTTTTATGCCCAAACCATGTTGATTTTATCACAGTAGCTTTGTAGTATAACTTTAAGTCAGGGATTGTGATACTTCCTGGTTTCCATTTGTTTCCTAAGATTGCTTTTGCTATTTTGGGTCTCTTCTGGTTCCAGATAAATTTTTGGAATGTTTTCTCTAGGTCCATGAGGTATACCAATGATATTTTCATCAGAATTGCATTGATCCTCTATACCACTTTTAGGATTATGGCCATTTTCACAATTTTTGTTCTTCCTATCCATGAGCAAGGAATATCTTTCCATTTTTAAAAATCCTCTTCAATTTATTATTTTAGAATAGTGTAATTTTCACTGTGTGGCACTTTTACTTCTTTTGTTAGATTAATTCCTAAGTATTTCAGTTTTTTGGATGCTATGGAAAGGTATGGTTTCCCTTATTTCTCTCTTAGTTTATTGGTTGTTTGTGTATAGGAATGCTATTGATTTTTGAGTGTTAACTTTGTATCCAGCTATGCTACTGAATTTGTTGATCAATTCTAGGAGTTTTTGGAGTCTTCTATGTAGAGTATCATATCATCTGCAAATAAAGATTATTTCACTTCTTCCTTTCCTATCCTTATTCCTTTTATTTCTCTCTCTTGTCTAATTGCTCTGGCTAGTGTCTACAGAACTATGTTGAATAGGAGTGGTGACAATGTACATCCTTGTCTTGGTCCTGATTTTAAAGTGAAAGCTTTCAGTTTTTGCCCATTTAGTATGATGTTGGCTCTTGGTTTGTCATAGTTTGCTTTGATCACATTGAGGTAAAGTCCATCTATGCCAATTTTCTATAGGGTTTTTATCATGAATAAGTGTTGGACTTTATCAAAAGCTTTTTCTTGAACTATTGAGATGATCATGTGATTCTTGTCTTTAGCTCTGTTGATATGCTGTATTATATTGATTGCTTTGGGTATATCGAACCATCCTTGCATTCCTATGATGAATCCCACTTGCTCCTGATCTATTATCTTCTTGATAATTTGCTGCAGTCTATTAGCTAGCATTTTATTGAGAATTTTTGCATCTATGCTTATTAGGGAGACTGGCCTATAGTTTTGTGTTCTGGTTAGTTTTTTCTTGTTTTGGTACTAGGATAATAGTTGCCTGCAGAAATAAGTTGGGGAGAATTTCTTCCCACTGGAAGCCACCCAGACTGTTCACTGAGGTTTCCTGAGTCCTGTGGTGGTGGCAAGGGGTGGTGTTGGAGGATCCAGATTCCTACACAGCTCACTAAGACTTCCCCAGTTCAAGGCTGATCCCAGGGTGGCAGCGGGTGGCAGGGCCGCTAGTATAGGCCTCTTAAGAAATCTGTCCAGGACATCAAATCTGTCTGTCTTGATCAACAAGACAAAAGCAAAAGGAGTTTAAAAAAACACATGAGCCATTTAAAAGAGAAAATGTTCCTTTTGAGAATTAGACTTTAAGAAGCCAACTGTTTTTCTCAGCCAAGTTAGCGAATGTGTACACAGAGTGTGTGAATTAAGCAGATATGGTCATGACTACCAAGTACTCTAGATGCTGAGAAGACATTGACAGTACATTGGGTACCATGCATTTACAATACTTTTCATTAAAAATATTGTGTGATTTTTAAAATATTATTTTAGAAAAATAATTGATAGAATAAGAAATCAATATGCCTAAACAAGATATCAGAACACTAAAGGGAAGAGAACCACATTTTATAGGTATGAAGTATTACAATAAAAAGATGTCCTTAGTCTAAATTTACTTAAGTTCATAAAAATGCTATAGTCAAAGAATACATTTTTTCACTGGAAATTTAAGTTACAATTTCCTTCAAAGTTCACTGAAGAAGAAACTATGTTTCACCAATATTTATAAAATGAGACCAGATTTGGTGTAACATTGGCATCACAGATAGTAAGAAAAACTCTCTTGGTTTTTAAGTAATTCAGTGGTGAGCCGAACTGATATGTTGATTTTGCTTATAATTAGAGTCCAGAGGCCTGAAAATCAAAGTATGATTTATAGACTTTTGAGTTTTAGCTAATAAATCAAGTGATTTTTCTGAAACAAGAAATGCTGGGTGGAGACACAAAGGCTTCAGATGAGATGGGGGCTTGTATTAAACTGCTCAGTTAAATGCGCAGATTTACTAGGAAAAATAGCCAGGGCTCCTTGGCTGCATTAGCTCAGGTATGAGCAGAGCTCCTGGCTTTGGGAAGAACAAAGGGTCCAGGTTTGCCGACCTCTTTCTTACTCCCTCTTCTTCCAGCCCGACACCTTCACAGCTCATAGTTCCTCCGCTGTTCCTCCACTACTGTCCTCTCTCTTCTCTTAGTTCTTCTTGTTTCCTCTCTTGGGCTTCACTGCCCTTCACTATTCCCTGCTCTTTTCTTCCTCCTTTCTTCTCCTCTTTGAGACTGACCTTCGGTCTATCTACTTGCTAATCTGCTAGAAGAAAGAAATGTTGCAACAGCTGGATATATGTTTTGTCTGCATAACTCAAGATTAGGTACAGTATTAGGGCTGACTTCAGTGCACTTATGTGTTCTTTCTCACGTTACCAGAAACTGACTTCTCTGTTCTTTCCTTTTCAAATTAATACCAGCTGATTCTGTTTGTGAAGTGTTCTTCTTTTCAATATTTGATGTCAGTTTGAATCCAAGAAAAATTGAAATTACTAAAGTAATTTTTACAAATTCTTATTGTTTGTGTATTTCCCTTATTGTATGACAGGCTGCATAATAAATGCTATTCTGAGCGTTATGCTGAACAATTCAGAGGTATAAATTTTAAATATATTTTGAGGAATGTCACACGTTTAAATTAGTCACTGGTCTGTGTGAATTTCTATAAAAGGGGGAGTTGAAATGAAAAAGTGTGGAGCACATTGCGACTCCAGTAATGGAAACTCATTTTGTGAAAACAGTTGTAAAAATTAGGAGTTTTTCTATAATAAGTAAAGGCACTGAAAAGCCAATAAGGCAGTAAAAAATCATAAGACTGAGACAAGAGAGAAAGGCAGCTAGAAATATTACTCAGCAGTTGGGACTTATACTGCCCTTGCAGCAGATATGAAATCTAGAAAAGCTTTTATGAGCTGGAGAAAAAGAAGAAGAGTGTATGCTGTTCCATGAGTTGAACTGGACAAAAGTTAGAGGTGAAGGTCATTTAGGGAAAAGTTACCAGGAAAACCCAAGCTTTTTGGGCACGATCTGCAGACAGGTGCATTACAGGATTAAAGAGGAGACCCAAATAGAACTACCCTTAAAGACTGAAGCACAACTTTGCATTCTCTTGTTTTCTAAGATTAGATTTATGTGATCCAAATGGCTAGTGTCTCCAGCCATCTGCCAGGAGCAAGTATAAGTTTTCTACGAAGGATCATAATGTTATATTAAGCCTCTAGTTTTTACTCCCCTACATTTAAAAAATGCAATGCCCACCACTTACAGAAAAATCACTGGGAATACCAGGATAACAAATATGACCAAAATCTGAGGAAAACCACAACCCCGAGGTACAGTGTTGTTATAACTGTAACATAACTATACTGAATATGCTAATGAAAATAAAAGGAAATGTTAAAGCCTTCCTAAACAATGGAAAACAATAAAAATATGGAATTCTAGAACTTAAAAATATAAGAAAATGCGAGTTCTGGTGTTTAACAGTTTTTTCTCACAGGAGGGAGGTATGGGAAGATAGGTCATAAGAAAATACTGAGAAGAACGCATAGAAAGTTAGAGTGGTAAAATACACAGAAATGAGCACTAGAGACATAGTGGACATGGTGTTTTAAAAGTCTGCCTTGCATGTGATTGGAGATATAAAAAACACCAATATGACACGGAAAGAAATAGAAAGCCACAGACAGAGACATACAGAAAAAAGAATGGCCAGAGAAAAGGACGAGGAGTTCAGAAGAGAAAAGAGAGGAATTAAAACAGGACAAATAAAGCGATGAGAAAGCAGCACAGCAGATACCACATTTAAAAGCCAAATTTGGATTATTTTCCTAAGGATGAAAGATATCACACTACAAGTTCAAGAAGTGCTACAAACCTAAATATCATAGCGTTTGGGGACCTGGAAAATGAAACCAGGGCACTGTAACTTATCCCTTGCATTATAGGAGGGCTCGATAAGTCGGACCACTGATTTGTTGAATAAGGATGACTCAGAAAGGAGTTGCAGCAAAATAAGAAGAGTAATAACCTTTACTGGAATAATTATTATATTATCTAATCTGCCTTAACTGTAGGACAGATACTGTACTTCTAATTTACAAATAAGAAATCACAAGTGAGAAATATTTGCTCAGTATAACATACAAAGTGACAGGGGCTCCTGGAACTGTAATTCTTGTGTGATTGATGGAACCGCCAACTTTTAGCTCAAAATCTTCATTCACATTAACAGAGAAACTTTCTCCAGTCAAAAAAGTATGATTGCGATGGTCTATCATTTTATCAACTCTATTATATTCCACATAAATGAATTATGAGATATTAAGGCATTCATATATTCATTATTCAAAAAACATGTATTTGGCACCTTCCACATTCCACATAATTTTATTGGTATTTATTACATGGGTGCAACATAGTTGTTGAAGAGTCTAATTTTCACCTACTTGTAAGCTAACAAGTTGATCTGCCAAAATCTGATAATGCTAAAAGAGAATAAGACCTCTAGGACAGGAGCACAGGATTTAGTACTCATGGTACAGCACCAAATGTGATGTTATGTTGCTTCTCAGATCATGTGGAGAGGCAGGGAATGG
The DNA here is from genome assembly GCA_004027595.1 of Dinomys branickii. Classification (NCBI taxonomy): domain Eukaryota; kingdom Metazoa; phylum Chordata; class Mammalia; order Rodentia; family Dinomyidae; genus Dinomys; species Dinomys branickii. Next base: position 71,707 of record PVLD010008150.1, on the reverse strand, counting down.
CTTTGGAGGTTGCTTAGCACACAATGGGTTTGCATAACTGCTAAACAATGTAAAGATTTAGAAACCTCAGTCTTCCATAACGGGCTACAAGCAAACACGCCTAACTTTTGCTTTGAAGAAAGGCACTCTTGGAAATATATAAATCTGCTTTCTGTTCTAAAGGAAGCTACTGTCCATAATTTTCTCAAAGAGTTTATATTGCACAAACATTCTTGGAAAGACAGTCCAGGGCTTCAATCCCTCTGCTAATAAGATGTGCAAACATGAAACTGACCCATGCAGAATGGTTCCAACAATGATAGATAGTACTTCTTTGATGAAGGTTAAAACCTAAGGTAAAAACATTGTAACCAAACAGTTAGTTTATTAAGTGATGATTCCATTGATGAAAAGAGTAGATTAACAAGGGTTTGCAGTAGTAGGGAGTGCATTTCAGATTTGGGCTTGTCAGAAAAGACCAAGACTGGAAAGTGATATATATGAAGATTTAAAAGAAAAAATTTCCAGATTATTCTTTTTGCCTTAATTTAGTTGCCTTTAGGAAAAAAAAACACTTTAGAAATTTATATTCCTAATTTTCATTACTGCAGATCAAACCCTCCTATGAGCTTAATAAGAAGATTATAGAAAAGAAGGGCTTTCATAAAAGAGTTTTAAAAAAAGCAATTGCTGTTATTATGGATAAGAGTTTATTCATAGTCCTGGGGTTTGATTAATAGTTGCATTCAAGTCCCCAAGCTGAATTTGGAAAAGCAATTTTGAATGCCCAAGTTGTAATTTATAAGCCCTTTGGTACCCACTTCATTGCAAATCTGAAACCAATTTTTCTCAAGAGAAGCAAACAAATAAAACCTCATCTCTAATTCCCAAATATTCATTTTGACTTAGTAAGTCAATGTCCATGAGGTGAAAGCGTTTCCAACCTTGGCAGTGCATGTGCTTTATGTTTCCTGGGCATCCCATGGTGCTCTCCTAATGCACAGTTAATCCACTCAAGCAGGCTGCATCCTCTGAGAGGGAGCTGGGAGCTTTGGGCCTATGTATGGCTTCAGAAAATGCTATTCTATGCATTTTAAAGAAACAAAAAAATGACTGTTGGATATTGTAATCTTCTGCAACCACTCAAGGAAAATATACTTTACAATAACAAGTGATGAGAAAAAATGAAAGTGTTTCCTTTATGCTAATCTACCAAAGATAGAGATAATTTCATTATGGAAAAAATGTATATTGGCATGTAACTTGATATTGTACATATATACAGTATATGTAAGTATCTGAAATATGCTTAAAACATAGCAAAAATTAATATGCTATATGTAACTTACTAAAATAAATTTCCTACTACCTAAACACCTGAAAGATTATTTGCTTGACATAGTGTAAGAAATATAACTCTAAGTATAGGAATCTTCTCTTTTTATCATTTACTTTTCAAAATAAAATAATATTTATGGTCAGAAGTGTTTAAATTCTATATTTTGCAGATACTAACACCTAAAATGATTGCTTAATAGTATAGTATTTTTGAAGTATAAATTGGGATTTTGACCCTATTTATAATTGAAGTAATAATTTCTTACACATACAGACAAATCAATTTGCATTTCTAGAAAAAGGGAACACACTACTTATCACATAAAACACAGAAATAGTCTCTGCAGTTGAATCGTGAGCAGAAGCACATAGTCAATGAAGTGTTTAGTTGAATGAAGTTATGTTAATTAAAGTTGCATCTGTGTTTATTTAATTAAGCTATTTTGACTTTCAGAAGTTGATTCTCAGCAATTAGGGCATTTAGTTACAATTTTTGTGAGATTAGTTAACTTATTATTTGAAGAACATAGTTTTCAAATGTTTCAATGATTTATTTGTATAATATTATATTACATTTGCGCAAATTATTGTCATGATGTAGATCTATGGATACCCAAATGTTCGTGTGTTTGGAAGATGACTGAACCATAGAGGTATTAATGAGTGGGTTCACCTGTAGAAGAGCTCAGGAGCCGAATGTGCTGCTAGGAAATGGGATCGCATTGAAATCGGGTCACTAGGGGCACGACCTGGGAGGGGAATCTCAACCCCCAACTCCTTTTCTCTCTGTTTTTCACCGTCATGACAGGAGCAGCTTTCTTTGCTGCGCGCCTCTGCCATACTCTCTCTGCCCGAATCCTGCCAACCGCGAACTGAAAGTGAGCCTAAACAAACCTCTCTCCCTTTCGGTTTTAGGAGTCAGACACCGCGTCCCAGTGAGGACAAGTGACGAAGACATCTATAATTCACTGAAGTACAGCATTCATGTACATTAAGATTTGAAAGACGTCATGATAGTGAAGAAGATAGTTTTTGGATATTAGCAGACAATTATATTTCATGAATAATGCTTCAAAATATTTGTATGACTACTGAAGTTGGCGATTGAAATTTTTCTGGCATAATAACGTGAATAAATACAAGAAAATAGAGCTCATCCACGTACTATATAATATGCAACCCAAGAATGTAATCTCTGTGAAAAAAGGAATCCATGCGGTCAGCTTTGTACTATTCTTACACGCTGCCAACTATTTTTCACTGCTGCAGGAAGCGACACCAAAATAAACGGGGCTGATTTTATCCAGTTCATTTACTGAAACTATCATGATGATCATCTGATTCTTCCTTTTCATAAGATATTATTATGATGAATTACATTGATTATTGAATGTTAAAATGCCCTTGTTTTTTGGAAATAAATTGAACATAACTGATTTATCTTTTTAATATATCTTATAATTTGATTTACTAATGATGATGATTTACATCTACTTTTGAGATAATTTCCCATTTTTGTAATGTCTATGCATCAATGATAGTTTGCTTTTGGCCTCAAGAAATGTTTTCAAGTGTCTTTTTTTCTATTCTTCAGAATATTTTCTATGAGGTTGGTATATCTTCTTTAAAAACTAAAAAATTTATCCATGGAGTCCCATGGGCATAAAGCTATCATTTAAGCTAGGTTTTTAGTCACAGGTTTAATTATTATGAAAGGAATATAGATTTTCTAAATTTTGTGGAATCATTTCTGATCAGTTAAGAATTTGTAAACATTCAATTATCTCTAAATTTAAATGTATTTAAAAATGTAGAAATAAGGCACACTATATATGTTTATAGGTTCATGTTCTAGTTGATACGATAAATAAAAATTTAATTTAAAATAGTGGAGGATAATGATAGTTGGAAAGGATTGAATGTTTTTAGTTTTTGTAACATGACACATGACTTTCAGATGAATATTTAAAAAAATAATCTGCTTCCATGCAGCGATCATTCACCTTGAGTCTTGACTTCAAAGACTGGTGTATATTAAAAGAAAATGTCCTTTGTAGTAATAATTTTAAATGATAACATCAGAAGCATTTTTGTTTTACTCATATTCTAGCTATTTAGAAAAATCATGGAGTATTTCAAGGACCATAATGCATAGAATTAAATAAATTACTTAGGGTTAGTTTTAAATTAGGCTTAATGATATCAATAATTAAGAATTTTCAAAGTCATAGTAAAAGTGCATCATCACCAAAGAGCTTTTTTTCTGTTTCCTAATTAGATGCTCACATCAACTCTCTGAAGTGACTTGGGAAATTTTACTCTTATTTATTGGGAGACAAAAGTCAATCTTGGGGAAGTGTGCAGCCCATTTTATTTCTTATATGTGTATTATGAGAAGAAAGGCAATTTTAATCCCTGAGCAGTTAATCATCATATCATTAAAATAGAATTAATGTAAAGTATTAACATATCCTTGTGTGGGCCTTACTTTTTATAAGTCTTTATGATCAATAACATTTTATAAAACCAACATTACAAATGTATCCCAACTTAATCTAAATCAAAGAAATAAGGAAAATGAAATGAAGTTAAGCAACAACAAAAATACATGATCATGGCTACAGGTTGTCAGAGTTTAGTAGAAAAGAATCTGAATCATTTGGGTGGGGAAAAGGGAATTAATTGAATTAAAATAAACATCTCTTTTGTCATAGTGAGAAAAGGAATAAAAAGAAAGGAAGGAAGGAAGGAGAAAAAGGAGGAAGGAAGGAAGGAAGGAAGAAAAGGGGCAAGCAGAGACTTCTGGGGAAAAATGACAACTGCACTGCCAAGAGAGAAATTTAATACCCATTTCCCATTTTGAAACATAGATACTTTGTTTTACTTACATTTTCTTTTATATTAACAAAAGGAGATTGCTGTCCAGTAGTTGTGTTTTTTCATAGACTTATTAAGGCTTGTCAATGACATCATTCATTATCCATTTAATTGTGCTGCATAAAAAAATTCTTGGTCACATAAAAGTGAAGCTTACATAGTTCCTATGTAATTATGAGAAGGATAGTTTGACGTTCACTGTATAACTGGATAGTTTGTGTGGGTCTACCTGGAGAGAAAAAAGGTTGATAGTAAAGGGCACAAGTGCTCTGGTTTCTTATCATTTTCAGAGTGATTTTTCCACTTGTTGTCTTGCATTTATAAACGTTGTATGGGGTTGCTCAATATGTATCTATCTGTGAGACGTAGTTATCCTCTCATTGTTTTCAAAACCTCGGAGTGCTGAGGAAGCAGAGAAAGGAATGAACGGAAGCCTTGGAGACCTCTTGGCGGTTCAGTGCTCCTGTACACATTGGCCAAAGGCTATGCAGGGAAATCAACTTTCTTCTTTTCTAAACAGAGAGCTATAAAGTTTACTTTCCAAATTTTCCCAATAGACATAGAAGGGTAAACTCGCAGTTAATGTATGCTATTAACATTGTGAAACTTACTCTTCTTTTTTTTTTTTTTTTCCAGAACTGTGTCTGGCATGAAGCTGAAGCCCAGTATAGGTAAATTAGTTGTTGATGTTTTAAATATCTCCTTTATATTTCTATATTTACTGTATATTTTTCCCAAATCTGTAGTTTCCTACAAGCATAAAATAATTAACACTTCAAAATAGTAGCAGGAATAACATTGGTAAGAAAGTTCAAGAGATAGTCCTAAACATTCCCTTGTGTGCTCTGGAAGGGACTCTCAGATATCAAGACTCATTAAATGACCAGAAAAAGAATAGCACATCCCACTCTGAAAACACAGGGCATATGAAACATGATGAATGCAGCTGGCGAAAATACACACACATATCCATCGGGCTGAGACAAGCTCAAAATGTTCTGCATAATTTGTGTTTAAATTTATTTTAATGGTCATAAAATGCATCTCCATATATATAATCAATGAGTTATTTTCTTGCTCTTAAAAACAAAATTAATATTCTCTGTCACAAAAGATATTCTAGTATCCAAGGGACCAATTAAAATTTTTACATGTATCACACCATTCAAAAAATGCAGAAAGTATAATCCATCTTATACCTGTTTACCATATAATGTTGCTACTAAAATAACACACTAATAAAAACTGTACCAAACTAAACAAAATGATGCCAAACATGACTGGCCAGTTTAGTAAAGAAATGGAATATTTTAAAAGATACCAAAAAGAAATCTGAGACTTTTGAACTTCTATTGAAAATATGGGCAACAAAAGTAATGAATGTGAAGACAGAGTGTTAGAACTGGAAAATAAAAGTGATGCCAGTTGTCTTGGTTGCTTTATTCTCATCGCTCAGACAAAATACCCGATGCCCAAAATGAAGGAAGGAAAAGTTTATTTAGCTTACAGTTTGTGGAGGTTTCAGTCCATACTTGGCTGGTTCTGAGGCAGAGTGGCACATGGCAGAGGGCTACAGTTCATGGTGGCGGTACACAGGAAATCAACAAGCGCAAGATGGGAGGAAGAGAAGCAGGAAATGGCAGCCAGCAGCCTCTTTCTCTTCCTTACATATACAAACTATCCACCCAAGGGTATAGCTCTCACACTCATAATCCCAGCAAACTATCTGCCCTAGGGCGGGTGTAGCTCTCACATCCATAATCCCAGCATTGGATCATGGAACAGTCATAAACTCTAAAAACCACCCCATAACTGCATGAGGATTTGGGGGGACCTGCAGACACAAACCATAACACCGGTGACTACATGCTCGGTGATAAATTAAAAACAAGAGAACATAGAGCGGATACAATAGCTACTAGACAATGTAAAGAAGACTAAGATCAAGTGGAAGAATTAATTGAAAAATCAGAAGACAGCATAACAGTTATGAAAAACATATTTACAGAAATAATAGTAAATTTTCTAAGTATGGAGGAAGATTATAAAACATACAGTGAAATGAGGCATGTAGAATCCCAAATATCTTTGATCAGAAATGAACTTTTCATGGCACATCGCAGTTAAAATTCCAGAAATCTGACACAATGACACAATATTACATACTGTTCGACAATGGCAACAAATCACAGAAAGTGCTTGCTTTTCTTTCTTTCATGCCCTCTGTCATGTGAAAATAACAATGTGAAGGCCGCCATCTGTAAATCAGATAGAAGACCCGCACCAGTTCCAAGATCTGCTGGCACTTTAACCTTGGATGCCCGGCTTCTAGGAAAGTGAGGAGCAAAGGCCTGGTATTTACACTCTCCCATCGGCCGTGTGTTAGTAAGCAGCACTGACGGACAAGACAATGAGCAGCTCAGCTTTTCCCTAGTTGAAAGGAGAATGTGTTCAGTGCGTCTCTACTTTACATGGCAAGTTGAAGATGTTTTCCTTTGCTCCTAATACTCAGAATGTTTTTGTCATGGATAGATACACTTTTTGTATCGTACTCATAGCTAGAATACTTTTAGGAAAAATGTTTTGTGTATATTTGTATAGAGGCAGATTGCGTACGAACATTTTTACATATGTATGTGTGTGACTGCATCGGTATCCACGTAGCTAGGGAACTTGCACGCTTTACTGTAGGAACAGTGAGCTGCATTGTGTTCATTTGAACAAAGTCACAGGAAGCTGGAGGCAGGGACTGAAAAATGAAAGTTAATATCAGCCTTAGGATTCAGCATCCAAGTAATCCTTTCTGGTCACAAACGCTCCTCTTCCTGTGGTACTCACAATTGTGTGAGGGCAATATCATATTACAAGGAATAAAAATGGTTTAGATTTCCATTACAAATCTAAAAGTGTGTGCTGAAATAAAACAACATATTCCTTGGAAAAGTTTACATCATCAGTCTTTTGGTAATATGAATAAACCCCATTTTGTAAGCATCAATAGAAAGATGACTAATACAATTTCAGATTACTTATGCAGCCTATTAATCTAAGGGCAGAACTCATAAAAGTCACAAATGCCACACAGAGAGCAAATGAAAAGTATCAGCATTAGTTGCTGAGACAGAGCTCCAGTTAGATCCCTAGGTGACAGTGCACACTCTGACATTACTTGTAGGATCAGACATGGGAGCACACGGCTGTAATCTTGGCACTCAGGAGGCTGAGGCAGGAGGATTGATGTGAGTTCTCGGTCAACCTGGGCTATATAGTGAGAGCCTGTCTCAAAAAAAAGTTTAATTGTAGAATATATCATTAGAATTCAGTATCAGGCTAAAATTTTTTATAGTAGAACCATCAAGTTTTTACTTTTTTCCAGTTTACCAAAAACCGATTTACTTCATTAAATGTAGCTCCTTATGCAACAAAATTATGTTTTTGAAGACTTAACGCTTCTGAAATAAAAATCATTTTAAAAGTCTCCGAAGAAAGAAAACCATTCTTGAGTTTCTTTTAGTAAATCATCATGCTATAGAATAATCCTTATAGATGGGAAATCTACTTTTCTATTTTATGTAAACTTGCATATTCTGCAGATTTAGGCTGAATACATCCCTTCTGCTCTTCCAGATGATAAAATGATTTTTAATTCTATTATACATGATGACATTTAATATAAAGAAAAGAGCCCTGATAAAATAATTTTCTGTCTTTCTTAAAATTCATATCTTCATTTTGTTTCTTGAACCCGAGGAGAGGGAATATCTGAGGCTCACTGGAGGCAGTATACAGGAAGAAGAGACAGGACAGTCTCCAGAATACTGGGGGCCTTTACCCAATAGCATCTTTGTAATCCTTAGGGCTCATTCTTAGCCCAACCACTTTTATCTGCCTAAGAACGATAATTATTTGAAAGCATTGGTTATACTGTTGCTTCCTCTAACAGTGCTCTCCCACCTCTATTTAAAGAGACAGGCTTGTGAGACAATGGAATAGATGAGGAGAAATACTACATATCAGACATGACATTAGTTAAGGAAAAACGTTAAGAAAAGATATATATCTTTAAGGCAATACAAGCATACTTTTAATGAAGATATTATCTCTATATGTCATTTTTAATGCTTGGCATTTAAAATATTTCTTATGCACATGTATTTTCCACTCACATACAAAACACCACATATATTTCTTTCTTTTGATAAAGTATTTTTAAACAATTATTACTTTTCCAAGCCTTTGCCTTTGACAACATTATCCACAGCATTTTAATTCTATTTGAACATTTCATAAATCAAGACTCCTGCCTTACTTCACTTTGCTTGGCTCCGTGAATCCTAACGTGCTTTCTTCAGGTAATCGGTAGACTTTGCAATGTGGCTTTCATCCTGCAGCATTTGGACACTGGATTTTCTAAACAGCTTTAATTAATCGGCTTTCTACACTTAACTTTGGCACAGTCATTTCCAGTAAGTAGTGTGCGCTCTGTTTTATCCAGTAACCATCCAAAATCTCCATTCTCTATGCCTACTATGTACAAATACGGTAAAAAAGCCACAGAGCCAAGGAAGAGTTTAGATGACGTTCATGTTTACCCACTGTAGCCACTTCTGACATTTTTCTCATCCCCCACCTGGTCTTTTGGTGTCCTTTCACTCACTTTCTTTGCTTTCATTGTATAATTGCTCTCTCTCATATACATACATAAGTTGTGTATATTATTTAGACATAACAGTTTATTAGTAATTTACATTATAATCTAATAACATTAAAATGAAAATATTTTGGTTACTTGACAATCAAGTTCTCAAAGTCCTAACATTCTGTAAATATTGTTTCACTTTGCTATTGTATATTCTGTGTTTTAAATTCACTCAGAGATGATGGTTACAGGTGCAATGTTATAAGGTTAAAGTTAAATGAATAAATTATAAATGAATGAGTCATTCCCTGTGTATGTGCCCAGAGATGGAGGAAATTATGACATTTTCAAACCAGAATATAAATAAATAAGCATTTTTAGTCTTATTCTAATGATGCTCTGGAGGCAGAGTGTCATTATGCAAACTACCTGCTTTGCTTCATTTCACATTTTAAAAATGCTACTATTCATAGTCAAGGAAGACAACAAGTATGTGCCAAAAACCAGAAATAGAAGTGGCCAGTGTTTCTATTACCTACTCTCACCATCCTTACTGCTGGGAAATGCAGTCGTGGTACTAGTTTTGTCTGGATGTTGCACATGGACCAGTGGAGGAGGCGTGGGGATTCAGTATCCAGTTCCAGGCGTGGAGAAAGGCGGGACAACCTCGTAACTGGGCTATGGCTGTGGTGTGCAAGTTCTGACTTAAGTGGTCTCAGCACAAGTTTCTGAGCGGAATTCAGTCACCAGTCTCCTCCGAAGCACAAGTGCAGAGGCCCCTTCTCTAGTAGAGGCAGACTGTAATGCAATGTGGCATAACATAGGCACATCCCCGTGAGGACGGCAGCAAGGAGAATTGCAGACTGTATGGAAGTTCACCCAATTTTCATTATCGCTTGATGATGGCAGTCCTATGAGTCTCCTCCAGAGCGCTCCTCTCCTCTGTGAAATACTTCATGGCTTTCTCTTCATTCTTCAGTCACTGACGCTAAGTGAGATCTGTAGATTTTATAACCTTCAATTTTACCTTTCATTTTATTGGAGTTATATATTCGTAAGTGATGTTTTTCTGAGGTGGTACTGAATAGCAAAGAAAAAAGAGACAAATGCTCTATAGTACAAACCCTAATCATGCAATAAGGAGCAAAAAAAAAAAAAAAAGATTTAAGATATATTTCTTAGTCTTCTTTATTTCACATAATCCTGGTGCTGCCAAGGGAAAATAAAATTCCCTAAGGTTTTTTTTCGCAGCCTCTATCTTATAAATGATTCTCTTTGATCAAAATCTAGTGCAAGCTCTCCTTTTCTGAGAGTCACAGAGACAATGATTTCATATCACAGTATTTCCACTCTTGACAGCTCAGTGGGAGTGAGCAAAGGAAGGGGGATTATCTAAGAGAGAAAAGGTGGGCGAGAGAAATTCAAAGTCAGGCCAAGATGACAGGCAAAGCATGGGAGCAGCTGTACAAACTGTTACTTGATCTTTTCCAGAGAGTGGTGAGCTGAGCTGAATGACAACTTCTAATTAAAACAGTGGCTGATTATCATGCAAGTGACAGAATTTGTCTGTAACCTGGAGTATATGAATCACTTTTATTTGTAGAAAATTCTAATTTAAAATTATGCATTTTTAGATGAACATCTGTCATGTTCTTAATGAAATGTATTAATTATATCTTTTAAATTTTGTGCCTGAAATTTTTAGATTGTATTTTTGCTATGTGTCAATTTTTGTATATCTGTAAACAAGAGTGAGGCAAGTTTTATGCAAAATTTAGAAGTTCATACAATTTAGAATTTTCAGATCTCTCAAAATTAGTTATTAGCATAGTGATTTAAAGTTCATATTTTACCATAAATCTGTTGAAGTATTGATTTTTGTAAAGCTAAATGCTTTTTTAGACCTATGTATATTAAAACTTAGTTGTAGACCTTTTCAAGGCAAATATACATTACTTTATTAAAACAATTCAAGTATATTGTAACTTTAAGAACTTGAAAATTAATAGCCATGGTTCTGTTCTGTTTAGCAGATATGTTTCACAATTAATAGAAGAACGTTCTGATCACATAGAGAATGATTTTACTATTCCAAGGAAGGATTTACTCAGCTGATTCCACATAGTCAGGCACAACTTGTCTTCTAAACATGAGGTATGGCTTACATGGATATGCAAATGCCCAGTGAGATAAAGAACAAGGGCAAGTAACCAAATAGTAATATATCTATCTGCAATGCACCGAAGTAATGTTTATGTTATATGATGTATTACTTAATAATATTATATCAGCATTTGCATTTTTTATTTTATTTTATTTTATTTTATTTTATTTTTTTTGCATTTTTTATTTTAAAAGTATAAAAACAAAAAGATATTAACAAACAGACACAAAGTAGCATAAGAATAGTACAATCGAATCTGAGTTACAGATAAGTTGACAGGGAATCAACAATGGTTGCTGCATTACATATTGATAACTTCTAAGTGTATATTCAGGAATACAGATATAGACATGCAAAATTGATCAGACAATTAATCATCAACAATTCCTTACAATAAAGTGACCTAAGTCAGTAGTACAACTTCTTTTTAAAGTGCGAAAGCAAAAAGAGCTACATTATCAACAACAGAAAAAGAAAAAAAAAAAAAAGACAAAAACGAAAAGCATTAACAAAGAGACACAAAGTAGCTCAATAACCGTATAATCAGAATTGAATTATAGACAAAGCAACAGAAAACCAACAATAATTGTTGCATTGCATAGTGATATCTTCAAAATGTATGCTCAGGAGAACACATATAGACATACAAGATTGATCAAACAACCCGTCATCAACTATTCCATACCATTAAGTGACAAAAGACAATAGTAGAACCATGTTAGCCATCCTGCACATAAGTATACACATACATACATTCATACATACATTTTTGCCTCTTTCTTTTCTCCTTTCCCACATCCCATCTGTTCTTTACTTTTGAACAGATTTCCTTCATGTCTTTTAGTTTATGTTCCCACCCTCAGGTTCTTACACCAGTGACACAGTACATTGCCTGCACATGTACCTCTGATTTATTTCACTTATGAGTATGTTGTCCAGTTGTGACCATTTGCCTACAAAGGACCCAAATCTGTCCCCCTTTATAGCTGAATAATATCCCATTATATAAAAATGCCAGTTTTTTAAATCCAGTCTTCTGTGGATGGACATTTGGGTTGCTTCCACAATTTAGCTATTACAAATTGCGCTGCTGTAAACATGGGTGCACATATATCAGAGTGATATGATGCTTTCAGATCTTCTGGGAAAATACCCAGAAGGGGAAAAGCTGGTTTGAATGGAACCTCTAGACCTAGTTTGCTGAGAAGTCTCCAAACGGCTCTCCACAGTGGTTGCACCAGTCTGCATTCCCACCAGCAGTGTAATAGAGTCCCTATTTCTCCACAGCCTCGCCAGCATTTGTTATTGGATGATTTTTTCATACTGGCCATTTGTACTGGGGTGAGATGAGATCTCAGTGTTGTTTTTATTTGCATTTCTCGAATGACTAAGGATGTGGAACATTTTCTCATATATTTATTGGCCATTTGTATTTCTTTGTCTGAGAATTGTGTATTCATCTCAGATGCCCATTTCTGGACTGGGTATTTGAATTTGGTCAGGTACATGTTTTTTAATTCTTTGTGTGTTCTAGATAGAAGACCTTTGTCTGAGGGACAGCCAGCTAGGATTTTTTCCCAATTTGTGGGTTTTCTTTTTACTTTGCTGGTGATTTCTTTAGATGTACAAAACTTTTCAGTAGGATGAGGTCCCAATTACTGATTCTTTGAAGTGTTTCCCTTGCAGTTTCATTTTTGTTCACGAACTCTCTGCCTACTGCTATGTCTTCAAGATTTTTACCTACTTTCTCTTCCAATACATTTAGAGTTTCTGTTTTAATGCTGAGGTTTATGATCTATTTTGACCTGACTTTGGTGCATGGTGATAGACTGGGGTCTATTTTCAGTTTTTGGCAAGAGGGAAGCCAGTTTTTCCAGCACCATTTATTAAACAGGCCTTCTTTTTTCCAGTGTGTTTGGTTGACCCCTTTGTCAAATATTAGGTAGCTGAGTGGGTTTTTCGTTCTGGTTCTATCTTCCAGTCTGTTCCATTGATCCTCAGGTCTGTTTTTTAGCCAGTACCAGGTTGATTTTATTACAGTAGCTTTGTAGTATAATTTCACGTCAGGGATTGTGATTCCACCTGACTTGTCCTTATGGCTCAGGATTGCTTTTGCTATTCTGGGTCTCTTCTGGTTCCAGATGAATTTGAGGCATATTTTCTCTAGATCTGTGAGGTATGCTGACGGTAGTTTAATGGGAATTGCATTGAATCTGTACAACAGTTTTGGTACTATGGCCATTTTCACAATGTTGGTTCTTCCTAACCATGAGCAGGGTATGATTTTCCATTTATTGAAACCCTGTTCGATCTCTTTTTTCAAAGTACTGTAGTTTTCACTTAATAAATCTTTCACATTCTTTGTTAGATTGATTCCTAAGTATTTCAATTTCTTGGATGCTATTGTAAAAGGTATGGATTCCTCAATTTCTCTCTCAGCCTGTTTGTTGTTCGTGTATAGGAATACTATTGATTTTTGGGTATTGACTTTTTATCCAGCTACTCTGCTGAATTTGTCAATTAATTCCAGGAGTTTTCTTGTGGAGTTTTTGGGTCCTCCATGTATAGTATCATGTCATCTGCAAATAGTGATAGTTTTACGTCTTCCTTTCCTATCCTTATTCCTTTTATTTCTCTCTCTTGTCTAATTTCTCTGGCTAATGCTTCCAGAACTATGTTGAATAGGAGTGGTGACAATGGACATCCTTGTCTTGTTCCTGACTTTAAAGTGAAAGTTTTCAGTTTTTGTCCATTTAGTATGATGTTGGCTGTTGCTTTATCATAGATGGCTTTGATCAGATTGAGGTAGAGGCCATCTATTCCTATTTTTTCTAAGGTTTTTAACATGAGTGCATGTTGGACTTCGTCCAAAGCCTTTTCTGCATCTATTAAGATGATCATGTGGTTTTTGTCTTTGACTGTATTAATATGATGTATTACATTTATTGATTTGCGAATATTGAACCATTCCTGTATTCCTGGGATGAATCCTACCTGGTCGTGGTGTATAATTTTCCTTATGATTCGCTGTATTCTATTTGCTAGTATTTTGTTGAGTATCTTTGCATCTATGTTTGTTAGAGAGATTGGCCTATAGTTCTCTTTCTTGGTTTGGTCCTTCTCTGGTTTTGGTATCAGTATACTTGCCTCCCAAAATGTGTTAGGAAGAGTTGCTTCCTTTTCAATTTCATTGAAGAGTTTGAGGAGTGTTGGCATTAGATCTTCTCTGAATGTTTTGTAGAATTCTGCTGTGAATCCATCAGGGCCTGGGCTTTTCTTAGTTTGTGAGTTTTTATGACATCTTCAATTTCATTAGTTGATATTGGGTTGTTCAGGATTTTTGAGACTTCTTGACTCAATTTTGGTAATTTGTAACTTTCTAGGAATCTGTCCATTTCTTCTGAATTTTCTATCCTATGGGAGTAAAGATTTTCAATGTAGGTATTAATGATATCTTGGATTTCTCTGGGATCTGTGGTGATTTCATCCTTTTCATTCCTTACTGCATGAATTTGAGTTCTTTCCCTTCCTTTTTTGATAAGGTTGGCTAGGGGTTTATCAATTTTATTTATTCTTTCAAAGAACCAACTCTTTGATTCACTTATTTTTTGTAGAGTTTTCTTCATCTCAATTGCATTAATTTCTGCCCTGAGTTTTATAATCTCCTCCCTTCTTTGGGATTTTGGTTTGGCTTGTTGCTCTTTTTCTAAGAGTTTGCGGGTAGCATTAGGCTATTTATTTGCTGTCTTTCTGTTTTCTTTATATATGAGTTCATTGCTGTAAATTTCCCTCTAAGGACTGCTTTCATTTCATCCCACAGATTCCGGTAGGTTGTACTTGCATTTTCATTTACCTGTAGGTATTTTTTAATTTCTTCTTTATCTTCTTGTTTGACACATTGCTTATTCAGGATTTTGTTGTTTAATTTCCAAGTGTTTATGCGGTTTTTGGAGTTCCTTTGTCATTAATTTCCAGTTTCATTGCACTGTGGTCAGATAATATGCATGGGATAACTTCAATTCTCTTGCATTTAGGTAGATATGTTCTATGGGCTAGAACGTGGTCAATTTTAGAGAAAGACCCATGTGCACGTGAGAAAAATGTGTATTCTGATGTTGTGGGGTAGAACACTCTGTATACATCTACTAAGTCCATTTATTCATGCTTTTGGTTCAGTTCTGTTATTTTTTTGCTGAGTTTCTGTCCAGTTGACCTGTCTCTTTGCATTAGGTCCCCAATTAAAATAGTGTTATTAGTTAGTTGATTTTTCACTTCTGTTATAACTTGACTCGTAAAGTTTGGTGCTCCATTGTTTGGTGCATAAATGTTTAGGATTGTTATCTGTTCCTCTTGCAGCTTTCTCCTAACTTGTATGTAATGGCCTTCTTTATCTCTTTTGGTTGTTTTCAGTTTGAAGTTTACATTGTCTCCAAACATAATAGCTATCCTTGCTTTTTTCTGGGGACCTGTTGCATGGAGAATTGTTTTCCAGCCTTTAATTTTCAGCCTGTGGATTTCCTTTTGAGTAAAATGTGTTTCCTGTATACAGCATATCGTTGGATTGTGTTCCTTAATCCACTCTGCCAATCTTTTCCTTTTGACTGGTGAATTGAGGCCATTTACATTAATGGTTATAATGGTTATATGTTGGCTTATGCTAGTCATGTTATTTACTTATTGATTTGCTACTTTTGCTATCTGTTTACTTACTTGTTCTGTTTGAGGGTTTCTTTGTATTGTTGTTCTTGAGATTGTGGTCATTTTTTCCTCTGTGTAGCATATCTTTTAGTGCTTCTTGCAATGCTGTTTTGCCACTCATCAAGTTCTTCAATTGTTCTTTGTCATGGAAACATTTTATTTCTCCATTGAATTTGAAGGATAGTTTTGCAGGATACATCAATCTCGGTTGGAAGTTGTTTTGTGTCAGAATCTGTAATACCTCGCTCCAAGCTCTTCTTGATTTCATGGTTTCCGTTGAGAAGTCTGCTGTGATTCTGATGGGCTTTCCTTTATAGGTGATCTGTTTCTTTTCTCTAGCAGCTTTTAATATCATGTTCTTTTGCTGGATGTCTGTGATCTTGACTATTTTATGTCTGTGTGTGGTTTTCTTTGGGTTATGGCTCGTTGGGGTTTTATATGCCTCGATTAACTGAACTTCAGTATCTTTTACCTTGTTTGGGAAATTTTCTTGTATTATTTCAGCAAATATTCTTTTTATATCATTTGTGTTGTGTCCTGCTGTTTCACTGACTCCTATCACTCGAATTTTATTTCGTTTTGCCTCATCTTGCAGCTGTTGGATTTCTTTTTCTTGGGTCTTTGATGATTTTAGGAGATCCTTCCTTTCATGCTCAGAAGCTGCCATGCTGTCTTCAAGGTCTGAAATTCTATCTTTGGTTTCATTTAAGCAGTTTTGCAAGCTTTCAGTGGAAGTTTTCAATTCCTGGCAATCTCTTTGGATCTGTTTCATTCATGGTAATTCATTCCTAAATTACTCTTGTAACGTTTCCATTTGTTTCCTACTTTCTTCTATTCTTTTACCGATTTCTTCTCTATGTGTACAGAACATTTCTTACATTATAGTTTTCAGTTCATTTTTGTGTCTGAGAGATTATTGCATGTATGTGGCTTATTTCTGCTTTAATCTCTTCTATGGCCTGATGGAGTTGTTTCTTTATTTTGGATTCAATCGCTTCAGAACTTGCAGGTATATGGCTTTCTAGTTCCCCTGTATCCTCGCATCCAGGACTTGTTCTGGGTTGGGTTGAGTTTTGAGACTTCGTTTTGTTCTTCTGTCTTCCCATTTTTGGTTATGAGATTCAAAATATTGAGCTATAAATTACCCGGGCAGTTCACCAGGCAAAGGTCTGTTGCAAAGGTTGCTCCAGTGACTCCTTCTCTTCAGGAGAATGTCCCTTAAGCTTTCTTCTGAGAGATCCACTCAATAGGCTGCTCATATGCTGTTTTGTGGGCCGAACTACTCCCTAGCCAGAGATCTGGCTGGGGCACATAAACAGCTTGCTACCCCTGGGACCATGCAGGCAGGGGGCCGCTCAGGTGTTCCTCCCTGGTTGGAGCTCCTCCCCCACTCAAAAATCCAGTCGCGGTGCCCACCCAGCTCTTCTGTCCCAGGGTCCGTGCAGTCAGTTGGGTCGCTCGGATGTCCCTCACTGGGTGGAGCTTCTCCCTGACTCAGAAATCTGGCTGGAGCGCCCAAACTACTCACCCGTCCCTGGAATTGTGCAGGCAGGAGTGCCGCTCAGGTGTATCTCCCTGGGTCGAGCTTCTCCCCCACTCAGAGATCCGGTTGCAGCATTTGCATTTTATGTATGCTCATACATATATACAAACATGAGTACCTACAATGCATATACACATCTCATGGACAGCAGAGTGCTATGGCAAGGAAATTGCCGTACCACTTCCCCAATGGTGCTTCTAACTTTGCTGCTACACATATTTGATGGCTAAATATATTTGACCATGTCGGTGATAAGCAAACTTCAGTTCACCTTCCTTGTCTGAGGTGACAAATGGCGACAGTGGGAAAGAGCTACCATGGGCAATCTCCATCTCACTGTGAATCAGCACAAGCCAAGGTCTCAGGGTATTGTGGGCTCCTTAGGTTTGGTTTCAGTGGCTGTACTGTGTGTGTGGGGTCTGTGTACATAAAGAATGAGACAAACAATACTATGTGAGAGATTCACTGTCAGTTCTACACGTGCCGTCACTAGTCATCCATGGGGTCATCTTCTGAGGAGAGTGCTTGCACACTCACTCTACAGCTGAAGTAATGAAGATCTGATTAGCAAAGCAGGGTGACAGAGGGCTGGAGCCTGCATTCCAGCCCTGATGCTCTTCTCCACAGGGCTTTTTCCTTTGTACCAGGCTGCTTCTAGGCTCGGTTTCTAGGCCAGGGCTCATGGGATGCTTCACCTGCCCCTGGATGCTACAAATCCAGAGAGACTGGTTGACAACATTGGGTGAGTTCACATATCCTGTGTGAGAAAAGCTTCCAATCTCCACCTCATGTTGTTTCCTCTATTGCATTTCTTTAACATACATGATCATGATCATGTAAAGAAAGCACAATTCTGCTGAGAGTAGAACTTAGAAATACTAGATGCACCTGTTTTGACCTTCCTTTGCCTGGTGATGAATGATTTTGCAATATATACGTATCATCAAACTTCCATTTAATGTACAGAAAAGGAGGAGGACGCTAGGAAGCTGTAGATATATTTAAAGACAATGAGGAAGGGACCTTTTCAAAAAATCTTAATCAGAGCTAGTTACAATAATTTCTTTCATTCAAGCATACCTATCTTTACAGCAGTATATTTCATAGTACTAAGTACTAAGAGATATCAGGGAAGCAGGATATGATTAGAGAAATCAACACACCCATAGATTTCCTGTGAGGTTGGAGTAGCTTCTGCTACTCCAATAAGACATTCCTCTTCCATTTGGAATATGTTTGCACATACCAAGTGTGCTATATTTTATGCATTCTTGAACCTATAGCACTCCTGGTATATCATGGATCACCTATCCATGTGAGATTTATTCTTTATAGTTCTATGTGAATGTAAATATAAACTTGATCATTTTTCACTACTTATTGCTGTGTGTTAGAATGTCTACAAAGGATATAGGGGATGATGAACAGAGAAACAAGAAATAATTTGTAAAAAACTATTTCGTTTGATATAATGAGAAAATACTAGAAATTTTGCACTGCCAAATTTACCATAGATTTCAGCTCCTTGCCCAAGTAAAAGATTACCTGAATTATTTAATCATTGCTTAATTATTATTATCGTTGATACATTGTGTCAATTTGGGGAGTCTAGAGGTTTGGCTGAGTGACTCAGCAGGAAACCAAAGTGCGTACTTTTTATACATCCTGAGCCTGTGGAAGAGGAGGGCATGGAGATTTTGTGAGAGGTTCACGCCCCCCTGAGTGGAGTAAGCACTGTACAATGTAAGGGAAGAAAAGAGGCTGTTTGCTGCCGTTCCTCCCTTTTGCTTGTTGTTTTTGCTGTGTTCTGCCACCATGAACGTTGGCCCTCTGCCATGTGCCACTCTGCCTCTGAGCCAGACAAGTTTGGACTGAAACCTCCACAAACTGTAAGCTAAATAAACCTTTCCTTCCTTAATTTTGGGCATTGGGTATTTTGTCTCAGCAAGAGAGGAAAGTAACCAAAACAATTGTTCACAGGTTACCATTAAGATTCCAGATTGTGGGAACAATTATATTGGGAAAAGTAGCTAAGATAAAATTTTTCAGCAAATTTCCTTAAAACACTTGATGAATAGAGAGACCACAGGTTGAAAATATTGTTTGCAATTATCTATGAAATACACTGCATTAATTGCCAGATCCATGAGAGCAAGGGTTGTATGCATTTCACTCACTGTGTCTTACCAGTGCTTACCAGAGTATGAAGCATAATAAAGTCACACATTCATACTGGCTGAAGGGAGAAGGACTTTCCACTTAGTACTGTATGTCCTCTTATATTCCATTCTCCATGCTATACTTTTGAGCTTCTTCTGCCTTGATTTTATTTATTTATTTATTTATTTTTATTTATTTGTTATTTTTATTTTTTTGCAGAATTGGGGATTAAACTCAGGACCTTGCACTTGCGAGGCAGGTGCTTGTGCCACTGAGCTATATCCCCGGGTCCTCTTTGATTTTTAAAATAGCTTACTGTGTGTTTTCACTTCATTATTACTATTACTGTTGTTATATTAACTAAACATGGGTTTTAACCTCTGTCCACAGTAAAATATTGCTTGAGGCTGTGAAGTAGAGCCCATAAAATTAACGCCTGTGTGGAAGGTGCTGGAGCAAAATGCTGAGCAGGGATCTAAGGCGAGTGGTAAAGAAAATAATAACAGCAAAAGGAAGGGTGGAAACCTATTCACAGGAGCTATATAAGTAGACAAAAATTATGTCAGTTATTCTATTTTGAACAGAAAACATAAGACTGGAGAAGTAGCATCATTTTTACAAAGTTATACAGCTTTCAAGGAAGCTGTAATTAAATCTTGTATTTACTTTCAAATACCTGCGTAAATTTTAATAATGCACTGCTTTCTGAGTAAAAGGAAATTAACTAAAATTTTTTATATTTAAATATTTTCAGCATTCATAGTCATTTAATGGCAGGATCTGAGGCTTCGATTGGCAATGGGATAAGAAATATCAGAATACACTTTTTGAAAATCACTGGGTGTTAAAGCTATGACTTTTCCAGTGAGCTACACTCCCAGGTATTCTTAATGTTTTAATTTGAATCAAGCTGTCATTAAGTTGCTATGCCCAGGGTGGGTTCAAAATTGCAGTCCTCCTGCCTCTGTACTTTTTTCTTATAAATCAAGTAAGTAACCAAAAATAAGACTTTATCTTCATACTATACACAATGATTAGAATAAACCAAAGAAATAAAGGCAAAAGGTAGGCTAAAAAGCTCTTGGAATAAAACTTAGAGATCAATTTTCATGATCATGTATTTGGTTTTGTGTGGCTTCAAAGCTACAAACAAGAAAGGAAAAAGTGCTAAACTGAACGTGCATAAAATTAACAAATTTTGTGCTTCATAGGATACCATAGAAGTGAAAAGAAAATGAATAGAATAAGAGAAAATATTTGCAAATCATAAATTTGAAAACTGTTTGCATTTAGAATATGTAAAGTATTATTTAAAATTATTATAACTATATTATAAAAATATTATAAAAATATTATAAATATATTATTAAAATATTATAAAAATTATAAAATATTATAAAACTATTATAAAAGTGAAAAACAAGTAACCCAACTAAAAATTGTCTTGAATACTTATCTGTGAGATGTACAAATGACCAATAAGCGCATGAAAATCATTAATCATGAAGGAAAGGCAAATCAAATCTTCAATGACGTGCTATTTAATACCCATGCTGATGACTATCATCAAACATCAGATAATAAAAACTATTGGTGAGAATGCAGAAAACCAGAAAATTAGTACATTTCTGGTGAAATGTTGAATGGTAAAGCAACTTCAGAAAATACTGTAGATCTTCCTTTAAAATTTAAACACACAGCTGTCTTTGACTTAGAAATTCTTCTCTTAAATAGGTACCCACAAGAAATGAAAACATGTCCAGAGAAAAAAACAGAACAACATGAAATGCCAATGTTCATTACAAAAGGGTAGAAGCAGTCCAAATTTCCATCCACCAATGAAAAGACAATAATATGGCTTATCTAGAGAGTATTAGTGAACCTATAGGAACAGAATACTTACTGCTTTATGCTACAGTGTAGGTGAAACTTTAGACTTCATGTGAATGAAAGAAAGCAGTCACAAAATGCTACCTATTGTATGACCCAATTTATATGACTGTCCATGCTCGGCAAATTATGAAGGACAGAAAGGGTATTAGGAGTTGCCTAAGTCTGAGAAAAATGATAGAGTTGGGAAATAATAGCTAAAGAGTACAGGGTTCCAACTTGGGGGTGGTAGAATAAAATTTCGATGGTGGCAATAACTTCACCATAGTTTCTCTTTGATGTACATTTTGTTGTAATGAAGCATTTGAGTTGCATAAATAAAATGTAAGTTTGAAATAATGCCAACCCATATATGTGGTCCATAAATGGACTCATAAATAGCATGATATAAGGGAAGGGACTTAAGTAAAAATCCTAATATATCAGAGATGACCTTGGAGAATGTAGGCAATTTAAGTTTTATACACAGAAGTAATGGGAATGGAAGAAGAGGAAGGGAACAAAAAATTATTTTCCAGAGTCATATTAACATTTTAAGAAATAAACACAAAATAGAACACTTTCCTAAGACCCCCCTTTCTACGTTCAGATTTCTTCAAAGACAGCATCCCCCAAAACATGTTAAATCAATTAAACAGAAAGAATAATCTGCAATATTTTCCTTGTCAGACGTTGAGAAATATAGTATCTTAAAATTTAGTTAATTTAGTTCATACTAGTTAACATAGTTTAATTAAACGGCAAAATACCTGTATCATTCTTCCTGTCTGTGATCTGGTGGAATGGGAAAATAGTGTATACTCCAACAGAGAGATATTGTGTGTTGCTTTGTTTCAAAGGCGTCTCCTTAGTAGAAGTACTGCTCTTCCATCATATTCTCTAACCTTCAAATGAACTGATGCATAGGTATTTTTATCAAAAATTTCTTGCTAGCCTTCTTTTAGCCTCTTTAGGCTGTGCAAGCCCCAAACTTTTTACAGTCATATTATCCCTTTAATCTATTTCCAAATACAGTGTTATTTTCCTGTCTTGATTACATAAAATCTAAAACAAATTTCTTTACATTACTAGAGATTTTGTCTATGGCCATACCACCCTGAATGCACCTGATCTCATCTAAATTACTAGAGACTTCATCTAGGCAATATTCACCTAATGATACATAGTATGGAAGTCAGGCACACTTGGAAAAGAGTGCGAGCAAGAGTGAGGGCATGAGAAGAGAGAAACAGGGACATCTCTCTGTGTGTTGCAGTGTTCTCACAGCAGAGCTACATGCATGCAACTTATATGTACTGTGAAACGGCAAGTCTGTAACAACATTGTACTATAAGTGCATTGACTTTTATGTATATATATACACACATATATTAGTAATATGAAAAATTACTTAAAAGTTCTTTCTAAAAGTTTGTTCTAACAAGCAAGTGCTTGTTTTTATGGGAACCATCAAAATAGCTCATGACATAGAATTTATTCTAATCAATTAAAGGACATAAACTAATTAACAATTTGATA
Source organism: Dinomys branickii (assembly GCA_004027595.1). Classification (NCBI taxonomy): domain Eukaryota; kingdom Metazoa; phylum Chordata; class Mammalia; order Rodentia; family Dinomyidae; genus Dinomys; species Dinomys branickii. Next base: position 48,901 of record PVLD010008150.1, on the reverse strand, counting down.
ACTTCCCTAAGACCACCAGTCTAATGTGGAATCTATATCTTAAATACATGTATGTCTAAATATAAAGATAATGATTATTTTAATACGGTGTTTTTTTACTTTTATTAACTAAAAAAGAATTTACTCTAAACCTGGAAGTAAGAAAGAGCTGAAGTACATTCTGCTAATTGCTCAGTAAAGTGCCAAATGTATCTAGTTTCTTGTTAAGGGAGTTATACACACTTTGGGCTTCACTACATTGTATTTGGGCTTCACTAGGTAATGTTTAAATACACTTTGGCTTTCTACCACTTAAATGCTATAGTACTACTACGTTTATTTTATGATAAAGTGATTACACTTTATCATTCATTTTTGGCCTATGCTCATGATATTTAATGTATCAATATGTCATAATTTTATTGCAGAATATTTCCATTTTTATGATTATGCTATAATTTGTTACTCATGCAACAGTTGATTTGCATTTGATTATTTCTAGATATGGCCAAGTATGAGTAAGCCTGGTGTGAAATTTTCCTTATACTAGTCCTATTGTCTCAAAACTTTTAAATTATAATTTTGTTTCAATACCACAGAATATACCTGGAGTATACTAGTGCTTAAATTTTAATGTTAAAGGAATGATTAACAATTTTACCAGTAATAATATGTTACTTGATATATACAGAATAGCAATATGTTAATTCATAGGCTGAATTTTGTTATACTATCACACATAAATGAAGAAATATAGCAATATTTTTCTACTGGTAAAGTCCACCAAATTTTTTTAATTAGTATATGTTTGTTACTTATAATATCTTACTTCTTTTTATTCCTTATTCCTTCCCCTCCCTTCCTCTTTCTTCCATTTCTAGATTCTCTTCCCACTTGCAAAATGTCTATTTCTTTGTTTCCTGTTGTCTATCTTGTTTTTTAAATTACTTATACTTTGGGTTTCTCAAATAAGAGAAATGATGTGATGTTTAGGAGCTTGTGTGCGTGGTTATTTCACAACACTGTGGCCTCCATTTGCCTAAAAATGACTCAAACTTATCCTTCTGTGTGGTCATTACATTTAAATGACACTTTTCTTTATTGTTCTAATAACATGATTATTATGAAGAGTAAAACTATAGAGAAAATTACAAAATAAGTTTGCTTATTTCTGTTACTGTAATTACTAATACTATTAGCATTACAATTGACCCTTATGCAACATGGATTGGAGTTGGTCAGGTCTAAAGATTTTCCCTGAGATTTGCAACAATCTGAAAAGACAGATGAACTCTGTACCCTACAAATATTGGAAAATCATGAAAAAGTGAGATATATCATAAATTTATAAATGTGTAGATCATAAAGATAATAGCCCACTTTATCATTTATCATAAAATACATATAAATTTATTATAAAATGCCAAAATTATTAAACACTTCACATACAGATTGTACCTTATATTTGAAATCAAAAGAACTATAAATAAATATAAACATGCAGTATTAATCCATAATTGCATTAAATGGACATTAGCACATGCTATAATTATTTCATGACCCCCATTCTTGTGAGCTCTGTGTTGAGGTGGAGTGTGGTATGTTGTTTCCCTGCTAAATTACCCTAGAAAATCAATGTAAAGTAGGTACCCAATATATTCATTGAATTAATAAATGTTTACTCAACTGGCTTCTCCTTTTACTATATTTTTATAAAAAGAGGATGTAAGTATACTTATAAAAACCTACTAAAACAGCAGGCCACTATGTAACTCCAAAACTAATATTATTTTAAAACTTTACCAAATTATAAGGCTATTTACAGAATAGAATTTTCAGTCTTTTTTCATTTTCTGGGAATTTTTATCAGTTGTGGTGCATTTAGCAGTAAGTGGCAAGAAATCTGAATTATAAAATGTTAAATGAACAGCGTTTGCATCGTGAAGACCTTAGGCATTTGGAAGTTGTTGATATGATGCAAACTATCTCAAGCTACCTTGCTAGCAACACGAGACTGTTTCCTGAGTTTACAGGAGACTCATCACAACTCCGTACGCAGTGCCTGACAATCTGCTCACCTATGCTTAATTGCTGACACAAAGGAATAAGATGTTTTAATGGAGACCAGTCATTATTTATCTCATGTTCATGGCAGGGGAATTACTTTACTAGTAAAATACCATGAATTTAAAACCAAGAGAAATGGGATGGAGTATCAAATATAGAAGAAAAACTACATAGCTTGTGAAGAGTTATATCATCAGGAAAATGTACTTAAATTTTGAGAAGCAGGTAAGGCATTTAAATCTATACCCTAAACTAAATGTCTTTTCTTTCATGCTCCCAGGGCCAAAATGGTATATGTTGAATCTTTAGCCGTATTTTTTTGAATGAGAAAACTCACAACCAAGAGAAGTCAAAAAATTTGTTGAGTCTTAAATTTGCAGTTTTCATTAAAAAAGGAAGGAAATTTTATATATCAATTTATGCATAGTCAGCCTTCAAATGGCATTTTTTCAATGAATAGAAGCTATACAAAAATTCAATGAAGAAGATATACCTCTATCCTAGTGCACAAGCACATATGCACATACTTTCACAAATAAACAGAACACCTGTTACCTGCAAGATTTTCCACTAGCGTGAGTCCTCTTCATAATTGGATGAGCTCAAAGTCAGTCATAGCATGACAGACTTTCAAATAGGGTTGCCAGTGTCTACCAGAGATCAATGAACTATAAGATCCCAAAGATGGAACCAGAGAATGTGGGCCCACCTCTCTCCCTGCCGATGGACATCTAAAAACGAGGATAAAACATGGAGTTAGTAGCAGCTAACAAGGTGAAGGTTGCTAACCACTAAGTGGGTAATTCTAAGAGTAAGTTCTTGTTTCACAGTGCTTCTGTGCATATGAGGGAAGCAATACAGGAGTTCTCAAGCAAGTGGACCCCACCAGTTTTTTCCTGCTGCTCCCTAACTGCTCAGAGGCGTCATTTACATGCTCACTTTCCTTCAGGACGCAGTTGTTTTCATTTAGCCACAATAGGCTCAGTCTTCAAACCTCTGCTTTTATGACCTATACATCTGTCTGTTTGATATTATGTCTAGTCCAGACCACCAACTTCTCCATAAAAACCTTAGCAGATCGACTTAAGACAGACAAAAATCAGTGATTTAGAAATAAATAAGGTTTTCCTTTATATAAAATAGCAAAATTATGAGCCTTCTGCCCCTTTTCCTTCTTTTATTTAAAAGGCGTGCTGATATACACCAGCTGAAAAGCTTTAAAGTTCTTTCCTTTAATCTTTAAGCTCTAAGAATTATTTGCAAATTCCAATACCAAGTTTATGTTGGCCTTATAAGTGCCAAAGAACTGCTTAGAGATACAATCATTCCGGCATTGCAGTTCTGTATTTAATTCCTTGGAAAAAAGTTTTGAACAAGATATTTATCTCAACGTGATTAAAATTACCTTTTTAGGAATTTTGTTTCACTTAAGATCAAAGTTCCACTTTGAAGCCTTTTATTTCTGTCTTAAATATATGGGAATTTATAAAACTAAATTAAATAGACATTATAGAATCTAGAGGCTTGTTCTAGAGCATACGTGCCAAGCACTTGTGAAGTTTGTTAACACAGTAAAACAGGACAGTATTATTTTAACTCATATGAGCATGGTATTAGTCACAATGGGTCACAGTATGTTGATGTTATAACAAATAACTCACAATTTTAATGACTTAAAAATGACAGACCATTATTTCTCATATACATGTTCTGTGAAGATTTCCAGGCAGGTTCTGCTTTCAGAGTCAGTGATCCTAACTTGATGGAAAGGAAATGGGGGATACTGCAAATTTTATACCAGCAATTCAAAACTCTAGTGGAGCTATGGCACACATTCCTTTTTCACATTACATTGACCAAAGGGTGCTGAATGGTCCTATATAACCATAAAATTAATAGAGATGGTCAATCTAACAGGTGCTAAAACATGAGCAGGGACTATACAGTGGACACAATGAATTTCTGTCACAGGAACAAGAACTGAGAGACTAGCTTCACATAAATGCAGGCACTGACCACTGCACAGAGATCTGCTGAGTGAGACAAACACCTATTGAAATGCTATTATGTACAACTCAATCATTTGGGAGAGGAAAGCTAGAGAGAGTGGTCAAGGTGAGTATGAAACAAATAGATTAACATGAGTGGGTGGAGATGAAGGGACATTCAAAGTGGACATTAATACATCAGACTTGAAGTATTTTCTGGGTAAATTATCAACTACAGAGAATTCTTAGGATGGGTTTGAAGACAAGTCCTGGTCAAAGGGGCAGAACATGAATAACTACACTTCATACATCTTTGTTACCTTTTCTATCAAATATTTCAAAACTATATAAACAAAACAGTCTATAATGTGATTTTTGTTATTGAATATCTAATGATAAAAGTATTCACAATCAAACTAATATTTTACTGTGAGGTAGTGTAGTAAATCCTTCAAATTCAGATTGGCTATTTCTAAGTGTATTTTAATTTGCAAAGAAGGCTATTTTCCACTACAGGTGAGGGATGAATTCTCTCTCCTGAGGGAGCTGATCTCTTTTTTTACTTATGATAAAGTAAATGAATGATCAGGATATTTGACAATCTGTAAACTATAGTTTTAATAATTTTTAAAGGACTGATTAAGAATAATTGTATTTCAGTTGGTTGTGTAGCCAGTGGACACCATTAGTATTTCCCTCAAAATCACACCAGGACATGATATAGACTGGCTTAACCAAAGTTTTAAAAGAAAATGTCAAAATGTCAGCCCTTTCCATTCTCCCTTCTACCTCAAATCCTATCTTTATTCGCAGCAAATGCAGTGTGTTTCAATCACACACTGAAGGACGTAGTGTGTGGAGGATCCCTAGGACAGGACCTGTGACTTGTTTCTATATTCCCCATGCCTAACACACTCTGTGTATATTCATTTTAGACACAAAAATACTTAGTGGTGTATGTGGCAGGGGTAATTTTTGTTAATATTTCTGTGACTTGCATGGTAGATAAAATGTGGATGAAAATGACATTATCACTTCTGGGAAGACTGGAGGGTCAGTATGGGATTTATCATATCTGTTTTCTCATTTATGCTATAAATTTCCTTGTCTTCGATAGTCTAATAACTTGGATCCCTCCTAAAGACAATGTGGAACAGGGTCTCAACTGGCCTGCAGTGCACATAAGTAGGAAATAGTCTTTGGTGCTGAAAGCAGTGGAGATAATGGGGCAGCTTTCTAGCTTAGAAGAAGCTAACCTATGACAACTGACAAATGGAATACTCAGAATGAAGTATAAGATTTCCAAGAATGACAAAATGCCATTCAGAGTCAGCATAGTTGCGAAAAAATCCAATCAAAACATACCTTTTGGATTGTAGACCATTTCTCAGACTCAAACTTAGATCCTGGAAGTAAAGTCTCAAACTCAAAAAAAATGGAAAAGCTTAGGTTCACATATGTACCTTAACATACGTACTACTTCAGCTATGCTCTACGCAGTGCAGCTTTTGTAGAGAAAAATGTAGTTTGTGAAAGTTAGTTGGTTACTAAGGAGGAGCTCATGCTACTCTATGCCTGGCATTATTTCCACTACTATATTAAGAACGGTAACTTCACTGTTGACAAGAACAGTTGAAGCTCATTTTCCAGAAAACTTATAAGGCTCAGGTGTATGTACACACCTTTCACTTCCGTATTCTTTCCACTTTCTGCTCATGTAGTGAGTCAGAAGAAGCATAGCTGAATTTAAATCTCAGACTTGCCTCTTTGTAATTATGTGTATAAAAGCCATATGCCTATGAAGTAAGGATGAATAAATGTACACAAAGACTGGGGCGCTGAAATTAAATAAATATGAATCATCTGCCCTTCTATCTCTTCTGTATAAGAATATTTATTGATAAATATGCATATGGCCAAATTTTACAAAGTCATAATTTTAAAGTGGGCTTCAAATGGAAGTGAAAAGATGTGACTTTTTTTCCTTTGGCATCTGTTAAACAGGAAAGGGTGTTATCTTACAGCGTTGAAGTGTCCTAATTGCATTTGCCTATTTTAGAGATGGTGGGAAAAAGAGAGGCATTATATTTTCTCTTCTGCCTCAAATAATTAAGCTCCAAAAATTTTCTGAACCCATTCTAAGTTAAGGAAGCTAACCGAAAAGATTCACCAGGAATCTACAGTATTGGAAAACCAACTCTGAAGTCAGGAGGGTGTCGTACACAGGCAGCCACAGGCTGCCACTCGGACTGCACGGAGAAGAGTGGTGCCCCAGCAGTTCTGCTGGCCCCTGGTGAGGTCAAAGGAAGTGAGCGGCTTAGGCGCCCTTTCTTCCTCGTATTTCTCCAGTGCTCTTTCTTCCCTTCCAGATGGATCGTCCGAGCCCATAATCAAGATTCTTGGGGTCAGTAAACCATGTTAGCCCTCTAATGAGAAGGAAAAATCTTCCATTTAAAGCAAAAACAGTTTTTCTCCAAAGACCATTCAAAATCCATATACTATCTAGCAACTTCTATATATTGTTAATCCAGGACTTTATTTATTTGACATTTATAAAAGACTTCTATGCTGTATCATGCTGTTTCCTCTGGGAAGCATTTATAACATTGTAGGAATTTCTTCTGCACATTATGTCTCACAAAGTGCTAGAAATTGCAGGTGAAAATAAATGACTGTATTATCAACACAACCCCTTGGTGAACAAAATTGTCATTCCAAGTTTTCTATCTCAATTTTCTCCACTATAGTACTCATTTCATTTGGTACATACTGCTTCTGCCTTTAAAGCATATTATACTCTAAAACCTTTCTTTGGCTGAGGGTTTTCTTCTCTGAAATAAGTTTAGTCCTTAAAGCCCTGCAGAAAGCCAGTGCATTTGCCCTCCGTGGTTTCCTTACTTTGCCAGGAGAAGATGTATGGGTTATTTAATTCCCATTTCCATGCCTACAAGAAGCATACTACCATCTTCCACTTCCTCCATAGTGAGACTATATCTGACTCATCTTTTGCTTTTTGCACTAAACAGAAAAGCTTCAAAGCAAATCTTTTATTCTGGGAAGTGCTTATACTTTATTGAAAGATTTTTTTGTTAATGCTATTCTAAGACTCTCACCCATGAAGATGAGATCAACCCCTGACAAGGCTGAGCAATTATACAAAATGGTTACCATGGTGGCTACTGGCCTAGAAAGAACGAACCAGTGGGTTACATTTGACATCAGAAAAATAGGGAACATTTCCTTCAATATGACTCAGTCACTTTAGTTTGAGTCCTGGCTAAGACTTTTGCATCATCCTGAAAGATTGGTTAGTTGTTAAGCATGGAAGAATCTATCTATAGCTCCCTCTATTGAGATCTCTATATGGACTTATAAAGTCTCAACAAAGGAAAAAGGCTCAATTATTTATTATCTAGGCTTACTTTCCTTAAATAAAACATATGCTGAAATCTAAATTGTCAACATTTTCCCTCTAGATACGCTGTGGTCTCCTCCAGGTGGCTCGCTCAATTTGCTTAGTGCTAACAAGTGAAGTGCTATGAGTTCAAGCCCGATGTGAGTCAGTTATATGCTTTGACCCAGAGTTGCAAACAGCCTGAACTCAATTTGAAAATAAATAATCACTACATGAAACACAACCAAAAGGTATGCTTTTTCTAAAGGACTGTTAATAGCATTATTAATATACATGAAGGAAAACATTGAGTTATATTGTAAGTATTCCATGCACATATTACCTCAGTCCTTCTGATAATCTGTGTATAGTGCAATACTGTAATAGCAAGTGGTTGTATTATCCGTAATTTCAGAGTAGGAAAGTAAGAAGTTATGACAAGTGTTCTTTTTTTAAAATTTTTTTTTTATTTAGCTCTTTGTCTGTGAACAGGTAGAGGAACATTGCGATTGTTTAGTTCATGCCCATTCTAGAGAAGTATATCTGGTGGACTTTTTATTATTCTCAAAGGAAATAAAATTGTTATTTTGCCTTTACTACACACTAAAGACTCTTCAATTATACAATTTTTTAAGGATGCCAACTATCAAGTGTTTAATATATTTTTTAGTTATTTAATTTTATTTCCAATAATTAAGAGAGTCATTTCACTAGATATAACACATTTTTCTCTAGCCTGGACTATGAAGAGCCTCATGCAGGCACATGAAGCACCACTGGGGACAGCAGCTCTCCATGTGCACAGACCAGAGGCCTGAAGTCATTATCACAGAGCAATAATTGTGCCCTGGGGCACACATGCAGTTATAGTTAGTCATTTTTAAAAAATTTAAGAATAATATCCACAATAATCTCAGGGTTTCTTAATAGAACTATAAATATTTATTAGGCAATTGGTATTTATTTTGTAAAAGACACTTCCAGTAAGCATTATCACCACCCCCAATATGATGAGACTTATGTGCCAGACTGGAGTCAGCGAAGGATACTGGCCCATAATCTTTTGAGAAATTAAATAGCACATGACACATCTGCCCTCAATTTAAAAGTTCTAATAATTAAAAATTATAATTTTATATGTTGCCTCTTAGGAAAGCAGTACTTAGAAAATCATGCACACAAACAGAAAAATGCCCCAATCTGATGGCAAAATTTGTGATCTTAGAAATTACAACAATATTAACAAGAAATGTAGATAGTCTAAAACTAAACAAATCCAAAAAGGAATTTTTATATTTCTTTGGTACCAGGAATCAAACTCAAGACCTTGGGATTGCCAGGCAGGTGCTTACGCCACTGAGCTATATCCCCAGCCCAGAAGCAAATTATGTTAAATGGGACTGATAGGTCTCCTGCCTGAGACCCGCTCAGTCCTCATGGCAACAGTGCAATGCTGAATCATAATGGTGCCTAGCTCCTTTTTTACCCAGAAACCCTAGTAGTTTCTCCTCCCCAGCTGCCTTTGCCAAAGCCCGTGCTAGCCAAAAATAATACAATCCCCCTTCAGCACATTATGCTGAGCAGCCCACATCCGCTGCCCTGTGTCCGCTCCCCTCGGAGTGCACATAAGCTCTAACCTTGTCCTCTGTCTTGAGAGAGGCAGCACAGCTGTTGTTGTGCTGACTCCCTCCGTGCCCACATTGAACTTTTTTTTTTTTTTTTTTTTTTTTTGCGGTACTGGGGATCGAACTCAGGACCCTGCGCTTGCTAGGCGAGCACTTATTCCACTGAGCTATATCCCCAGACCCCCACATTGAACTTTTATCTGTTGCTGTTTATATCTCTCTCTCCTCTGTGTCATTTTAGATTGAGCACCTAATTTTACCTCAGTTAGGGACCACATCAGAAAAAAGGAAGCACGACCCATTATAGGAATATAAATGCAAAATCTTACTACAAATCAAGAATGATGATCACATTGCTTTTGGATGGAAAAGAGCAAATTGGCCAACACTACCTGCTTTGGTAGGAATGTGTCCCCCAAAATGCATGCTGTGCACTTAATTCCCAGTGCAAATCTTGGGATATGGTTAGGTCATGAAGCCACAGCCTCATGAACGCATTAATACTGAGCTTTACAAAAAGTCTTGGGGCTGTAAGGTCAGTCCCGAACCCTGCCCTCCCCTTCTGCTCTTCTTCTGCCTCCATGATGGGATGTAAAAAGAATGACCTCACCTTGCTGGGTCTATACTCTGTTTTCCAGACTCCAAAACTAATAAATGTTCTCTTGTTAAACCACTTAGTCTCAGATATTTTGTAATAGCAACACCATGGATTAAGACACTATCTGAAAGTTTTTAGAGGGAAATAGTACAGAGATTAAGAAATAACACACTTAAGATTTGTGTTTTCATTGCATATAATTTTGCTCGCTAAAACTAAATCACAATATACAAGTATTTAATTCAGTTAATGTTATGCATGTTGCAGTGTTTGTGTAGAAAGTTAGAGACAGTTGATATCTATTATTTATTTTATATACATCCAAAAATAAGTTGGTGGATGGAGGGGAAATAGACAATGGTGAAACAAATATAGTAAAATATCAATTATAAAGTCTAGATGGTAGTTACATGGATATACACTATAAATGTTCAACTTTTGTATGTTTGACATTTTCATAAAATATGGGAGAAAATATGCATAAAATTTACATATAAAGTAGAGACAATGGGAGAAACATCAATCAAACAAAAGAACCACTCAGAAAGAGAAACTTTATCTAACTTATAGGAAAACATCTATTTTTTTTTACTTTTATTAGTACATTTTCAATGCATAACATTAAATATAGGAAATTGGTGTTTGTACATATTAAAACTGTTCCAACCTGGGTGAAAGGCACTGCTGTAGATATTTGGAAAGTTGGATTTGCAAAATTTGCTTTGATTCCCAAGGAAAATAGATTTTTATAGATCCAATCAGAAGATGTTATGGTTCAGACACTTGTGGAAATGTGTATTAGTATAGTTGGGCGGTGAGTGGCTTAGACAGTGTGTGACCTAAGAAGGAATCTTGTTCTTGCTTGGAGCAGCAGTGTGACTACTCCAGCTGTTTGCACTCAGCATCACAGCAAACACATGAATGAAATGCAAGAATAACACAGGCGACCAAACATATCTCGGGGTCAGCCTGTCCTGCTCAAAGGGGTCTTTGAAAGCATTTCTGGAAATCCCATTCCCGGTATGTCTGTAAGACCCCTGACAGGAAAATGTTAGTCATTTTTATTGTTTTAATTCCCTTCATTGCTTCTCAAGCACAATCCTTAAGCTTTATAGATCCATAGTCTGTCTTAATTTAGCAGAATTTTAGTTTATCATTTTTACTAGAGATAAAGAAAAGATATGAGACATGCAAGTGATAAAAAAAATTACCACTGTGTTCTCATCCTTTGATTGACTTCCCTGCCTCTGCCTGTCTCATACTTTACTGCTGGGGCTGAAATGCCTTTCTCAGTTCCTTCCTGGTGTTGCTACATGTTTTAACTTCTTGCCTAATTTTTCAGGAATGTGGTTCTCCTAGCGTCTTTCTTGTTCGTTTCAATAATACCTGTTTAAGCCGTCTTTTAAGATAGACTGTTGTTCTGTGTCTGTTTTGTTCCCCTCCTTAATTATCTTGCAGATATGTCTTGAAGTGAGAAGGCCATCAATTGAACAAAAAGCCATCCAGTGAAAAGGTGAAACCAAAGTGAGGGTGTGGAGACACCGAAACATTCTAGTGTTTCCTGAATTATTAAGAAAAGATTAAATTACTTGAAAAACTTTTAGTGCTATTTCCACTTGTGGAATAAATGATAATTTTTAAAAAAATCTTTACTCTCCAATTAATAGAGTATTTGCTGCAAGAATTCAAACTCTTCACTCCAAAGATTTCCTTGAATCATTCCCCTTTTATTTTTCTCCTAACTTTTAAAGAGTTAATTGCATCTTTTCTATCTTAATTCTTTTGTTTACAGACTTTTATTTCTTTTTCCTGATTGTAGATACTTTATTCAAAGAAGTCAAATGAATATATTTTTTATTCTGTCACAGAGAGAAGTTCCATAATACGGGGTATGAAACTATGTGAATTAGACAGCAGCTGACTTTCCATAGGGATTTGAAAACTATCAGAATGAACACACACACACACACACACACACACACACACACACACAGTATAATATCATCTATATAGGTAAGGACGTAACAAGAAAAAATGAAATGTCTCTCGAATTTATGTTTCTGAAGAAGACTCAGTTATATACAGGCTCAATGGAAGTCTTAAATCCCTTTCCTTCTCTCACCTTACGCATCTGTGTGACTGAATAGAGACTCCCCAGTAAGGAAATGGAAACGAGGCAATGAACGTGCAGGAGATGATGTGATGTTGCAAAGCTGGCAGACAGGACAAACAGTTAATGAAAGGAGTCTATCTCTGCCAAATGAACAAAATAACAGAACTACAGAGTTAGACCTGAAGAACAAAAACCAACATTTAAACATGTGGTTTAAGCAATTCTTGTCATAGAAATAAGACCACATAACATACTGTATATTTCAAAGGTGGTAACTCAGGTAGAAACTAGGTGAAATGAATTCACAGAAACCTTCAGAGTTTGGGGCTGTTACGCATGAAAGGAAAGACTATGTACCTCAGTGATACTGCAGGAAAATGAGGGCAGAGCATCCTACAGGTGCAAACATCAGCGAACACATTAGAAGATAACTTTAAAAAGTATTTATGAGAGCTATTTGGGAGTCAAAGAGAAGTAATTTTTACTGTGACAATCACCAGGCAAATCCATGGGAGGATTAATAGGATATCAAAGCAAATTAGACAGGTTCTCTTTCTCCCCTGTGGAACACGTGAATGAAGTGAAGGAGGTGACTCACCCCTCACTCTCTCTTGTGAGACTGATGCAGATAACCCTTGTTGTCTGCTTGTTTCTCAAGATCCTTTTTGTTTTTTTGGTACTAGGAATTAAATTGAGGAACTTGAGTTCACCAGGCAGGTGCTCATGCCACTCAGCTATATTCCCAGCCCTTAAGATTCTGAACTATTGGGCCTTGTGATCAATGGCTTAATGTAAGTTATTGATTAAGTGAAAATTAGGTACTCAATCTAACATGATGCAGAGGAGGAGAGAGATGTAAAGAGCAAGAGAAAAAAGTTTCACGTGGGCATGGAGGGAGTCAGCACCTAATCAGCTGGACTGGTTCTCTGAAGACAAAGGACAGGGTTGGAACTTATATGCACTCCGAGGGGGGTGCACAGGGTAGCTGAGGTAGGCTGCTCAGCATAACTTGCTGAAGGGAGTTTGGATCATTGTTGGCCTGTGTGGGCTTTAGCAAAGGCAGCTGGGAAGAAGAAACTACAGGGGTCTCTGGGAAGAAGGAGCTAGGCACCATTATAACTCAGCATTGGACTGTTGCCATGAAGACTGGGCAGGTCTTGGGCGGGAACCTATCATTCCCACCTCTTTGGTGTTTAAGGGGCATTGTTAGTCCCTCTGGCTACTTCCTGCTGAATGGAGGTGGAGTGGGGTCTAAGCGAAAGAAGGATGGGTCTGAGGGGCTCATTCCGCCCGAGTTGGTGAGGTGGTGATGTCGCTCAGGAGAAGGATTTCTTTGGTGGTAATTGTATTCTGGCCTGGACGAATGGAAAGAGGAGCCTGAAGACAAAGGGAGCGAGAAGCAAAAAAATTATTATGGTAATCAGGGGGCCCATAATGGGCATTAAGATGGGGGCCCATGAGTGCAAGGAATCCCACCATGATGACCAGGAGGTAGAATCTGGAAAATAGCATCTACCCCATATATCAGCTGCCAATTTTTGAGTTTTTGTAGTTGGTTCTTTACTATACCTGATTGGTTGACAAAATAATAACATTCTTCCCCCAGCATGGCATAAAGTCCCCCTTTTTCTGCTGTCAGGATATCTAGTGCTTGCCCTTGTTGGAGAACTACCATGGCAAGTGAGTTTATCTGGTCCTGAAGTGAGTCAACACTTTGATAAACTGATGTTATGGTGCTTTCCGTATCATGAGATATTTGAGAGTAAAAGCTTAAACTGGTCCCTAGTCCTCCTGCCCCCAGTCTGATGGCCAAGAAGTTCTCAATACCTAGTAATACTGAAGCTAGTGTGATAGCCCTGTGGCTTTGGGTGATGTGTTGTTTTTAATGATGTGTGAGAGTCTTGTCTGTTATTAGAGAAACGTGTGGGGCCAGGAATCCGATGGTGCATGTGCCAGTCCAGTGAGCAGGAAGATGGGAGAAAGCTCCATTTTTAGAAACAAAGAATGTGTTTGGGGGGGTGGATATATCTCCAACCCCAGATTTTGAGGAGTTAGTTGGAAACAGTGTGTGCAGGCTGTTAGGTTTCCCATGAATAGGTTAGGGAGATTTTCTGGAGTGGTGTAGCCATGGGTAGAGTGTGGGCAGGTGAGGTCAGGAGGCCAGGGCTGATGTGGAGCAATCTGAAGAGGACCTGTAACTGGGTATGACGTATTATTTGGCATGAGATGTGAATATTTAAATATTGCTGGTTGAACCATGTAAACATTGGCTGAGAAGGGCAGACACAGCTAGCAGTCAGGGTGAGAATAATTAGGCAGTTTAGCTGTGTTTAGGTATGTACAGTTTGGTTAGACAGTTTAGGTGTATAACGAGTATAATTAAGGCCATGAAGAAAGTGATAAAGATGATTTGTGATGAAGTTTTAACTTTTTTTGGGTATAGCGTTAGAGCTACTGTGATGAAAACAAGGGTACGTACCAATGTAGGGGCCAAAACCAGATGAGATAGCAAAGTATTAGTGTTTGGGTTTTGTCAGTCGAAGACAAGTGGGAGCTATTGGACAACATCTCTTTGTCTGAATGATGTGAAACCAGCATGGGAATCCCTCTACTTTTACTGCTGTTGCAGTTGCGAGGTGTACCAGGTGGGGTTTGTTTTTACTTAGGTTGAAGTGCTGAACCTGTGGATCTGGGAAATTTAATATAGACTAGGTCTCCTGAAGTTAGAGGGGGTTTTGGCGAGTGTCCTTCAGAAGGCTGAGGAAGACAAAGGTCTGTATGGTGTCAGAGAAGATGTTGGAGAAATGAGAGAATTGGGATATAGTCAGCTAAGTGGGAGATTGGAGGGTGAGGGTAGATTTTGGAGAAGGAATGGTCTGCCATACATAAGCTTGAATGGGCTTAACTGTGTGGGTGATCTAGAGAGAGCTCGGCGTTTTGTAAGGGCTAGAGGTAGAAGTTAATTGGAGAACATCTGTGCATTTATGTAGGGGTCCTGTCTCTGTCTCTGTCGCGGGAATAAGTAATAGGGTGGCTGGATTGAGAGTGCTGCTGGTTGAAATTGTGACGGTGGGATCTTGTATTAGAATTAGATGGAGTTGTAGTCGTGATAGAGTCATTAGAGCCTGGAGTACTTGGTGAGAGATTAAGTCAATTAGTCCGTGTGGCGAGTAGACTGTGATTGTTTGTCCTAGGGTGTAATTTTTGGCTTGTTGTGTTAGGATGGCTGCCACTGCCAATGCCTGAAGGCAAGGAGGCCATCCTTTGACTGACTGTCATGTCTAGCTGCTTGGAGAGACAGGCCACTGCCTGAAATCCGGGTCTCTTATTGTGTCTTAATATTCCCATTGTATTAACCTTTGTCTGCTGTGGTGTATAGAGTAAAGGGTATAGTGGGATTGGGAAGGGTGAGTGCAGGAGCCCCAAGGAGGGCCTCTTTTAGCTTTGTGAAGGGTATCAATCGGCTTGGTGGGGTCTAGATGTTCTGAAGGAGACCCTTTAGAAGCTCGATATAGTGGTTGTACTAAAGCAGCAAAGTTGGGGATCCAGAGGCGGAAAAAATTTCTTAGACCTAGGAAGGACAATACCTGCTGTTTTGTAACTGGTGTGTGCAAGTTACCGAGGAGGGCTTTGTGATCAGAGGATATGGAGCGTGTAGTGGGTATAAGTGTGAGGCCTAGGTATTTGACCTTTGGTGAAGCAATTTGGGCTTTGTAAGGGGTAACTCTATATCCCCTAACACAGAGAAAGTTTAGTAGGGTAGCTGTGTGTTGAACAAAATAGAAGGTCATCTACATACTGAATGAGTGTGCTAGGCTGTAGACTTATAGCTATAAGGTCACTGGCCAGAGCTTGGCTAAAATAGTGGGGGCTATCTCTCAACCCTTGAGGTAACATGGTCCATGCTAAGATGGACTGAAAGGTGTCTGGATCTGTCCACATAAACGTGAAAAGATCTTGGCATTGGGGATGTAAAGGAATAGTAAAGAAAGCACTCTTTAAATCCAATACTGAGAAGTGAGAAGCTGAGGCAGGGTATGAGAGAGTTAGTATAGGTAGGATGGGGGTATTGTAAGGAGAGTTAGTTGTTTTGAGAAAACTGTTAGAAAGTTTACGGATAAGAGGTTTGAGTCCCCTCAGGTGTTTAGGAGCTATTGGATACTTTGAGACTCAAGGGAAAGTTAAGAGATCTTTAAGGCATATCTGGACTGGAGTCACATGGGTAGGATGGGTTGGGTTTAGAGGTGTCCCAGACGGTGGGATATACTGGAGTCATTTTGAGGGGGACATCAGGAGTGGGGGAGTTGGAGATAGCAGGCTGGGATTGAAGTATGAGCACGGTGGGAAAAGTGAAAGTGTAGAAGTTTAGTTTTTGTAATAAGTCCCTGCCCAGAAGGGCAAACAGGCAGGTGGGAATAACCAAAAAATTGTGTGTGAAGAAAAGTGTGTCAAATCGGCAAGGAATGGGACCTGTCTGCAGGGGCTGAGATGGCTTACCGACAACCCCCACAGCTGAGAGCTGTGACCATGAACATCGGCCAGCAAATTCAGGAATAATGCCATATGTAGCCCCCGTGTCAATAAGAAAAGAATGTCTTACCTGAGATGTCTAGGGAGACTCGGGGTTCTGGGAGAGTCACCTTGGTGGGGGCCGTAGACCGCGAGCCCCGTCAATCCTCTCCAGCAGCGAATCCGAGTAAGTCGGTTAGCAACGGAGTCCGAGAGTGAAGCAAGCGTTGTTGGTTCCTGTAAGGGCAAGGAAGTAGATGACTTACCTGCTCTCTGGCAGACAGGCCAATCGACGTTCCAGTGGCCCTCTTGTTTACAGGTGGGACGTAGTCCTGGGCTGCTTTGGGTTTGGGCAGGTTTTTGCCCAGTGTCTGTGTTGATTGCATTTGAAGCATGGTCCTGGAGGGGCTTTGGTCTTGTTGGTCTTGGTGGTGCCTTTTTTGTGGTGTGTCTTTCCGAGCCCCGAGCGCCACTGCAAGGAACTGGCCTTGAAGTTTAGCTTGAAGTTTTATTTTGTCCCGATCGTGTTTAGCTTGTAATTTTAATTTATCTAGTTTCTTTTGGTGAGACAATTGATGCCTATTATTATAGACATGGAAGGCCGTATCTAATAAATCTTTTGGTGGCGACTGAGGGCCTAAATTGGACATCTTTGGTTTTACTGTCAGTCATGGTCACTGTTTGACTAAATTGCTTTCTTGGAAAGCTTGGGAGACACTTTTTACTGGTGACTCTCCTTAGGCACACTATCTGAGTATTAGGTACCTTGAAATATAGAGAACTACTACTTTGTATTAAATATGGATGTTCTAGTAGTGGACTCCCTGTGGAATATTAACAGACAACAGTTATATAGCTTTATAAAGAAAACTGGAAGTCAAAAATCATACATAGTACTGTAACATAATAGACATCATGGCATTTCTGTGCACAATAGAAGAGCCCTTTTAGTTATCATCCTTACCTACTACATAAGGAGCTTTTATCCAATTTGTCCTTAAACAGGATGTCATTCAAGAAATTTGTAACATTGTTTGGGTAAATCTCTAAATGTAGTGGCATATACATAGCATATATATCACATAAGTTTTTGTTAAAAGGTTAACATTTAAATGATGACCTCATGTTGGCCTGATGTGAACCTCTTAATACAAGTATCTGGAGCATGAAAGAAAGGCAGATGTCTGAATCTGAAAGAAAAATGTCTATCACTTTTATAAACAATCCCAGTTTTACATCTTAGAATATCATATATTTGGAAAGCATGAATACATGTAATATACCATGAAATTGACAATAATGAATTAATTTAATATACCTTGTCTTATTTCTGAAAATTTAACTTTCTGACAATGGCTAGTATAAACATATTGACCAGTTGGCAACTTGGCAGAGGCAAATCTCTAATTTAGACAACATTTATCTATAAATCAAATTAGATTACAGACAATTGCTTTAAAAATCAAAAAATATAAAAGAAGAAAAATTTGTTGAGCTCAAATAGAACAGCTGTTTACATATTGGACAGAGAGACAAACAAAAAAACACACAATTTGTTTATAAATTCAGAGTGCACTCAAATATATCCTTGATTGTAATTATAAGACTAGTCAGAACTTCATTTTTGATAGGTCAGTTAGCAGAGATCCCCCATAAAAAGAACCTGGAAAATATAAAAACCTTTCAGCTAGAGTAAATATACTTTTTGTATTTCATTCTGTCCCAAGAATACCAGCAAATTCCATGTCCTTCCTGCAGCTTCCAGCTTAGACGACATATTTATACATATTGTCACATACTGAGACCTTTCAAGTGCTCCTGTGATCTTCTTCTGTAAGGCTTACTATAATTTAGTTTAATATTATCACTTACGTAGACCATTTTTATATGGATGGGAAAATAATTTTGTCAAGGGTGTTTTCTGTCTGCTCCAGCCTGGGCAGCAAGCCAGAAAGTATCCTTTTGTGTAGGACAGAGGAGGAGATAAGGCTGGGTAAAGAGAGGGAGAGTTAGTGTCTTCAGAAAGGGAGGAGGTTGATAAGGATGGTGAAGTGGGCTGTGTGTTATTTCTGGTTAGAAAGGGCTCAGCCCGAGGCTAGAGCCAGAACAGCGTCTTGAGTGTGTAGGCAGGAGGGGTCCGGTTGGTAGTGCAGGGCGTCAGCCTGCTCCAGTGTCAGGCCCAGAGCGGCTCAGAGGCTGGGCGGGGGCTGTAGAAGGAGCCTGGAGAGCTGCAGTTGCTGGAAGAAAGGCAAGCATGACGTGGGAGGGGACGTGAGAGCAGAGCGCGGAGTGTGGAGGCCGGCAGTGGGGAGGGTGGGGGCTGGGGTGGAGAGATCGAGGCAGGAGTGGATACCGGGCGTGCCCATAGCTGATAGAAAACTTGGACCTAAGATACTTTCCCCACTTGCCATTTCAGTAGCAAAGTTAAACCGTTTGGTTTATTTTAGCCCAAGAGTATTGTCTTGGTTACTTTTTCCTTGTTGCTGAGACAAAATACCCGACACCCAAAATGAAGGAAGGAAAGGTTTATTTAGCTTACAGCTTTTGCAGGTTTCAGTCCATACTTGGCTGGTTCTGAGGTACAGTGGCACATGGCAGAGGGCTACAGTTCATGGCGGCGGTACACAGCAAAGCAACAAGCTCAAGGAGAGAGGAATGGCAGGAGGAATCGTTCCCAGTAGCCTCTTTCTCTCCCTTCATATACAAACTATCTGCCCTAGGATACGGCTCTCACACCCATAATCCCAGCAAACTATCTGCTCTAGGGTGGGATATAGCTCTCACACCAGTAATCCCAGCATTGGATCATGGACCAGTCATAAACTCTAAAAGCCACCCCATAACTGCATGAGCATTTGGGGGACATGCAGACACAAGCCATAACAAGTATCTAAGTGCCTGAGAAGGCATCCCAGAGGAGTGTTTTTGTTGGGTAAAGATTGATTATTACACATGTCCAGGTCAAATTGAGATAGTGAGCCAGGGGAAAGGGAAGGTCGTAAATCAATGGAGAATTGTCATCCCCCAGTGAAAAGTGACCATGAACGTGCCCCAAAGAGCAGATAAATGTGTCCCAACAATGAAGTCACTAGTCATCACTGGGGAAAACAAAGGGGAAAACCCAAAGGAGTGCAAACATGTCCCAACAATGAATTCACCAGTCGTCACTAGGGAAAACAAAGGGAATCCTGAAAGAGTGCAAGGGAAGGCTCACCTTGAAAGTTAATGAGATAAAGGCCGGTGTTGGATGTCTGCCAGAAATGGCAAGGGGTGGGGTTCCCCAGTCTCAGAAGGAGAAAGCGAGGGGGAGAGAGAGAGAGAGAGAGAGAGAGAGAGAGAGAGAGAGAGAGAGAGAGAGAGAGAGAGAAGGAACAGAGAGAAGGAACAGAGAAAAGGAAAGGAGAAAGGCCCATAGGGGGGGGCTCAGACCGGGGGAAAGACCCCCAGGAACAAGGCAAGCCCCCCGTCTGGTTGAGCCACAGCACCAACTGATTGAGTGAGAATTAGGTACTCAATCTAACACCATGCAGAGGAAGAGAGAGATATAAACAGCAAGAGATAAAAGTTTAATGCAGGCATGGAGGAAGTCAGCACCCAGACAGCTGTGCTGGCTCTCCGAAGACAAAGGACAGGGGTGGAGCTTATATGCACTCCGAGGGGAGGGGCACAGGGTAGCTGACATAGGCTGCTCAGCATAACTCGCTGAAGGGGCACTGGGTCATTGTTGTCCTGTGTGGGCTTTGGCAAAGGCAGCTGGGAAGAAGAAAGTACAGGGGTCTATGGAAAGAAGGAGCTAGGCACCATTATAACTCAACATTAGACCGTCGCCATAAGGACTGGGCAGGTCTCAGGCTGGAAACTATCAGCTACCTACACATTAAAAAATAGGCGAAGATGTGGAATGGAGATTGAAAGTCTCCCACCAGTTCTTATTTCTCAGGGAGTGCTTAAAAGAAAAGTTCAAACTTTGGTCATCAGAGATTGTCTGGTTAGGAGATTCAGCCTCACTGGGAAAGTATCACGAGTCTTGAAGCACCTGTCTTTCACAGAAATTGTTCTATGGATCAGTCAGAATACTGAACACTGAATGTTTTCTAATGTAAACTTTTAGGTATCATACCAACACTAAGATATAATATGTTTCTAGTTTGAAATCCATCGAAAAAGAAAAAGCAGATAATAATGATTAGTACGCACAAGAAAATTTTAAAAATTAGTGTTCTCTGGTTCCATAGAATTTTAGTGAACTACTACTCTAGGTTACCTTTAGGAAGTCCACAAAACTATATTGTATGACTCCTTGTGCTGATTGACAGTTGAATTAAGATTCGAATATTTCCTCTAAAGGCAACTTGCCTCTATAATCAGCAGTCATCTGGATCTCCGAAATTGAAATAGGGATGTGAATATGGAGCCATCAGAGGAGAGAAAGGAGAGGAAGGGGGGAGAGAGACCGGGAGGGAGAGAATAAGAGAGTACGTCAGGAGGACGTGGGAAAAGACATGGGTCACATCTGATAATTTTATGATGTGAGTTCTAGAAAAACTGGTCAGTTGGACAATGTCCATGAGTGGGACAGGCAAGATTGACTTACTGTTTACAAGAACTGTAAAATTAAATTATACTTTCATTTTTCTGGTTAATGGAGGATTAATGATCATACAACATGCTGGTGGTAAATTCTTCTATTTAAAGCACCAGGTAGCAGTTAGGAGGTTACAGAGATCAGGGACACTAGGGAGATAGAGCTGTAGTTCTCTGATAAACTGGGATAATTTTAGGAAAATGGTATAACTGTTAAAGATTTAAAGACGGCCCTCTAGTAAGTATTGCAAGCTTCTCAAGAAAGAGTTCATACAGATTATTTGGAGAGCCTGCCATTGTTTGAATGCTTTTGTCCTCCCAAGATGTAGATGTTGAAATCATAATCCAGTTGTATTGGTAGGTGGGGCCTCTGATGAGATGATTTGTTCATGGAGTGAAATGCTTATAACTAGAAGCTTCCACTGAATTCACTTCTTCATAAATCTAGCAACTATATTCTGGAGAGGTTCGCAGTGTTCATGTGTATCCTTTGATTTATAATGAGCTTCATGTGGCTATGTAAATGTAGGTGTACATTAATTAAAATCCCTCCCCGAATTATACCAGCCCCATTTTGTGTCCTTAGTGGCCCTAAGTGGCCATGATTGTCGTATTGCATAGGGCATGCCTAGAGGCTGTTAAAGGGTGGGGAGCTTGACATTGCCGAATGGAAACAGGACTCCAGACACGAGTTTTATAAAAGGAAGGAGCCAGGTATAATAGCTACCTGTTCATACTGAGGGACTAGTTTATGAGAGAAAGATTTAATTCTTTACTAAAAGGGTCATTTATACCTAATATTGGACCTTCCAATTTATTGTTTGTGTCTTCTTTCAGCTTGCTGAACATTTTATTAATTTTGTTTATTTAATCCTCTTTAAACTCATTAAATATAATCTGCTTGTTTTTACTTTTATTTCTTCAAATACTTTTAATTGTTTAGTTTTGAGTTCTTTGCCTATAACTTTCTCTACTTCGTTTTCTTTGGATTGGGGTGATGAAGGATTTTTTGAGGCACTGTGTTGTCTTGTTTCCTTTGTTTATGTGCTATATGTTGAAAATAAATTTGTGCAGAAAAATTCCGACAGTGGAAGGTAGTGGATTAGAAGGGGGAGTAAAATGGGTAAGATGTGGTATGTATAGGTGCCCTTCTCAATATGAATCAAACATACTAATAAATAAAAAGGACTTAACTTGGTCTCTGGCTCCTCAGTGCAAGAAAATAAGCAGAAAATGTAAAGAAATGAATTTAACTCCATATTAGAAAGTATGGATGCTTTGACAATGAAATTAGAAAAATACCTCTTTACCAACAAAGAATAGATGGTTTTTCAGTAGATATATGTGTAGAAAATACAAGCCATAGCACAGTGAGTGGTTTTCTTAGGTGAGTGTAAGGATTCATGATTAATGCTGTCAGTGTCGTGGACTGTTGGGAGAGGCAATATTTGCCCAACTTTGCTGGAGAAGGTAGTAATCAGTGATAGTTGCAACAGCCATTCCTGAAACCCAGCTGCAGACTTTTAAAACTAATTTTATATGAGATCTGTTTGATAATGTATATGCTTAATATATGTTGCTATGATTGTAATCTTCAGGGGGCAATTGGAAAATTCTGAGGTGAAAGATACAAAAATGGTAGTCAATACTGTTAGTGAAGTGGTCCAAAGGAAAGCACTATTTGGTAAAAGTTTTGTGAGATGGAAAATCTGGACATACACTTAGAAAAATAAGCCAAAGCTGAGAAAGTAAAGTGAAAAGGCATTTCAGAGTCACTAAACTGGGAATGACACAGTATATTCAGGAGACAGTAGAAACAGTGGTGCATTTTAAAAATGCTTAAAGTATTGGAACAATAAATAGACGTGCTTTTTAATCTAGAACTTTACACTTTAAATTATAGGCACAGCAAATGAAAATAACAAAATGGTAACAATATCTTTATAGAACAGTATTCAGAAATCTCAAGAAAAGCTAGCTTTTCAACTTAATGCAACTGAATAAGTAACATGGAATAAAATATCAATGATTTTAAGAGGTATTGAAAGTTTTTAACATGCAAAAAAATCATGTTGGTGAGTGCAATACCAGCTTTCTATCTAGCTAACCGTGTACAGTGCTTGCTTAGCTGAAATAAAGAAAATAACCCACATACTACATAAGATGAAATAATAGAAAGGGGTAAAGCACTGGTATGAAAGACTTTATAACTCAATAGCTATTATTTACTAAGTAGTGGCTGTGGGCTCAGTACTATATAATATATGAGCATAAGAAGATTTGGTCCTATTGTAGCATTTATCTGCTATGCAGTTTGAAAGTTTGAGAATAATGAGACATTTTTAGGTGACAATAACTATGATTGTAAGGCATGAGACTGGAAAATGTTTGTGTAACTTAATCATGTTCTACCACACCTCATGCATGCAGCTCTTGAGTGACAGTTCATCAGTTATGACCCAATACATCGTGCTGCACAGAAAGACTGAGAGGTAAAGTACAGCAACTTCCCAGAAAATTTAGATCATAGGTATTTACAAAGAACATGTTTCCTTTACATAGAATTTAGGAGAACTTTCTGATTTTCGTAATCATTTTCACATGGTTATTTTTATGTTCTTTGCTTCACTAAGAGTGTAATGGCACAAATTAGATAAAGTTATGAACTGGAATTAGAATCAGTAATGTTGATAATAGAAGTTATTAAAGTATGACATAATAAGTGCAGGAAGGAGTCCAAGAGGACCTAACAATTATACAGTAAGCACCTACCAGTTCTTCGTGTTAATGCCTACCCGCGTGACACGAAGAGGACCCACAGTGCACATCTACTGGGAAGCGGAGCTCTTTTACACATGAATTGATCATTCATTAAACACGCTCATTAAAGGGAAATTCAGCTGTGCTTTTCAGGGAATTTATTAACAATGAAATTTTATTTTGAGTTTGTTTTATATAACACATTACATAGTGGTAATTAAAATGTGTTCCCTAAATTCAGGAACTTCACAATCTAATATTATCCTGACTTGAATACTAAATACTGGAAAGCTTATTCATTCTTAACACTAATGAGTTATTGGGTAGAAAAGCCTTCCAGAAAGCATGCAAGATGTAGAGATTTAATGATAAGCATGTGTGGCAGGCAGAACATTGTCCCATCAGTGTGTTCATATCTGATTCCCTCAAATCTATGAGTGTTTTACATTAAAAGGCAAAAAATATTTTGCAGATGTTTAATGCATGGCTTTCAAATTAAGTGGATTATTCTATATTGTCTAGCTGTATCAAATGTAATTGTATAAGTTACTTAATATAAAAGAAATAAGTCAAAATTAGAGAGAGAAAGATTAACATAAGGCATGCTACCAAGTTTGAAGGTGAAAGTATCATGAGGTAAGGAATATGAGCCATCTCTGAAATCTGGAAGGAAGTGGATTATCGCATATTTTATGTCTTGTATGTAAATGTTCCTCCAAAGTTTACTCGGTCATAGGTGGGGCTTTTCAGAGGTGACTGGATCTGGAGTGTGTGCTGCTAGCATTAAGGATACCATGCTAGGATTAAATGTGTTCCATCCTGGGTTTGAGTGTTACTGGCCCTAGAGGAAAGAAGCCTGGATAAAATAAAAGGGACAGAAAGAGGGCTGATGTTGTCACTTATTTCTTCTTCACTATTTTGCTGCTTTGCTGCCATCTTACCACCATGGATTATTTCTCCTATGCAATGCCCCTTTGCCATTCCTCCATGCCTTGGAGCCAGCCAATTATGAAATGGAACCTATACAAACTGTGAGCAACAGTAAACCTTTCGTCCTTTAACATTGGGCATTGGGTGTTTTGTCCCAGCAATGAGAAAAGTAAATAAGGTACCACAGAATCTCAGGAAGGACATAGCCTTGATGACACCTTGAATTTAGTAATACTAATTTACAGTGTCTGCCCATTAAGACTGCAATAATAATTTTGTGCTGCCGTAATTGGATGCCAATACAGTATGAGAGAACCCATTCTTGCTCTCATGGAGCATAACCACTGGTAGGGATTACAAGCAAGTAAAAAAATACATGAGTAGAAAAAGAGAGAAGTACATCATATACAATTCAAATGTTGGCCATATGGAGCAATTTTGGTCACAGTAGTCTTCAAAACATCATCTTTTATTTGTTTCTAAAGAACGCCAGAAAGTGTGTCATATGACACACAGCAGACATCTCAGGGAAAAGGAAGAGCATCTGAAAAGTGACAAGAGTAAAGGAATCAGCGGCTTCATGATAAAACAAAGTTCAGTGAGAAGCAGATGTCAAGCAAGGAGAAGGAACATTGTGCTGTCTCACTCCCAGGGCTCCTGCAGCCCGCAGCGCTGGTGGATGTCTGCACACTGCTGCCCCGCAGGGACAATAGCACAGGAGCGCTGAGGAAGCTCTGTGAGCAGGCTGAGGGGACGGGGCTGGCTGGCACGGGCAGTTAATACCACTGTGACTAGTGTGATCTGTTTCCCAGTCTTTAGTCTCCCAAGAAATTTAGAGGAGGGAAGTTCACTTAATAATCCTAAATTCAGAAAGGTGTCACACACTGAAGGAGGGAACCAGTGCAGTGTAAAGGATTGGTAAAGTCTGAAGGAAGAATGTACAGTTCTGAGATACTACTGGATAGTTCAATCTAATAGGGACATCAAATATGACCTAAGTCTGTAATTGGAAGAGGAACGTAGGAAAATTTTCAATCCTCCAAATCATAATTTTAATTCAATGACCTTATGTTATAAAACTTTTCTTCAATTCATAGATATGTAAAGCATTATAATGATAAGTAGAAAAATTTTCATCCTTTAAATGCTTCTTAATACATGATTTACTTTGGTTCAAATCTCAGTTTTGCTTCAGATGAGAAGACAAAATTATTAAAATGAAACACAGAATTGTTCCATTACAATCTGTACTGACATTTAGTACTCATCTGAGCAACAGTAAACCTTTCCTCCTTTATACTGTTGTACATAAAATGGTATACTGGTCATATAAACTGTCAAGTGCCCACTAGTTTTTTATTCTTTCCTTTGATCTACATTTCTCATTCTCGGCCCCCCACTGGAATACTTGCTAGCTGCTTGCTCAGGGTGGGTAGCACGTTTCACCATATTTAGCTCCAAGTGTGTCTCTGAGATTTAAAGATTTGCTTTGGTGTAACTAACTTCAATCTTTCTCTCGTCCTCTTGTCTTAAAAGTAAGAACGTAAATAATAACCCTTGTAACTACATAAGAATATTTCACAGTTTGAAAATATATAGAGATAGTGGAAAATTCCAGCATAAATGGACGATGCCATTTTCCAATTATTTAACTATGAGATTTAAGAGAACAGGAGGAACTTGTGAATTGATTACTAAAGAACAAGCAGAAGGTTTTTATGGGGATTGCACATTACCGTTGATTTTTATACCCCTGTGTCTTGGTTATTATGAAAGGTGAAATAAGCATGACACCCAGTGTATTAAGATTAACAGGTAACCTCTCTGACCCCCTTTTTACTGTCTCTTACTGTTTCTCTTCTTTCCGTCTCTCCTGCTCTCCCATCCACGTCATCTGTCTGTGTATGTACGTACCTGTCTGTCCGCCCGTCTACCCATCTTCCGTCTAATCTATTATCTATCTCTCTCTCTATCTTTCTTTTCTCTGGTCCTGGGGATTAAAACCAGGGCCTTTGCAGTAAGCTTCATTAGCCCTACTTCTATTTTTTAAATTTTAAAACTGTGTCTCTGTAAATCACTAGTATACCCCAGCATTGACTGATCTTGTGATTCTCATGCCTCAGCCTCTGAGAGAGCTGGGATAACATGTATGTGCCACCATGCTTGATCCCAAATATTTTCTCTCTTATTTTATTGTACACACACACACACACACACACACACACACACACATACACACACACACATCTTCTTTATCCATTCATCTATTGATGAGCATTTTGGCTATTTCCAAGATTTAGTGATTACAAACTGCTACTATAAACATGAGTGTGCATATGTTGCTGTGCTATATTTTTAATTTTTTCAGGAAAATACCAAGAAGTTGAGTACCTGGATAAAGGGAACTTCTAATTTCAGGTTTGGAAGGATCTAGGCACTGATTTCCACAGTGCTTGCAATAGTCTACACTCCCACTAACAATGGAGAAGCGTCCTTTTTCTCCACATCCACAGCAACATTTGTAATTGATTGATTTCTTGATATTTGTCATTCTTTCTGGAGTGAAATAGATAGAATTTCAGCTTTGTTTTAATTTCCATTCTGGAATGACTAGTGTTATTGAACAGTTTTTAATATATTTATTGCCATTTCTACTTCTTCTTCTGAGGAGTGTGTATTAATTTTGGATCTCAATCCCTGACTTGAAATCATATTACAAAGCTACTGTGATTAAAAAAAAAATAGCACAGTACTGAATAAAAAAGCAGACCTGAGGTTCAGTGGAACAGATTAGAAGATTCAGAAATCATTCCAAACACACTCAGCCACCTTATCTTTGACAAAGGGACCAAACACATTCAGTCAAGGAAAGCTTCTTTAATAATGGTTCTGGAAAACTGGCTTTCCACATGCTGATGACAAAAATAAGACCAATGTCTTTCATCATGCACTAAAAAAAGGTTCAAAGATATAAATATTAAAGAGGAAATACTAAATGTGCTAGAAGATAGTCTTCATAGAACACTTGAAGACACAGCAGTAGGCAAAGACTTCATGAACAAAACCAAGACTACAAGGGAAGTATTAAAAAGAATCAACAGTTGGGATCTCACCTTATTAAAAGTTTTTCACAGCAAAAGAAATCATTAACAGAGTGAAGATAAAACCCACTGAATGGGAAAATTGTTTTGCCAGCTCTTCCTCAGACAAGGGGTTAATATCTACAATATATAAAGAACTCAAAAAAATCAAACCAAGTGTACAGACCAAGTCTAGTGACAATGTAACCTTTCTGACGATAAGAAGGGCCATGGATAGAGCCCTGCAGGGCAGCGCCTGCCTGGCAGTACAACATTGCGAGTTTCATTCCCTTTACCAAAACTATGAGAAGAATATTGATATATTAAAACTAACACTAAGATTAACAATCATGAAACATAGTCTAAGGGAAGGCAATATCAAAAAAGTAACATTGACCTGCTACTTTCCAAAGCAATTTTCGTTGTATTCCTAGATTTTATTTGAAAAAAGAAGCTCCTGAGTACAATAAAGTGAAAATTGTTTGCTCCATATTGACATAGATTCATTAACACTTTAATTAATGTGCTTCTAATAGGTTATATTTTGTAGAAATTAATGAGTACATTTGACTTCAGAATCATTTTTCCCCTACACAATATTTAAATAAAATTGCTGCATAGACAAAACCAAGTAATATTTTAAAAACGTCTCTAAAGAAAAATTTTGAGGTCAGTTATTAGTGGGTAGTGTTGATGTCTTCAGGGATCCATAAAAGAGTACATGAAGATCAATTAAGTAAGAGATATCTGAGTCTAATGAAAAGGAAATTTTCTTGTGAGGGAATTAGATGGGACAAGATGAGTGTTTGGAGTTATATACACTAGAATATGATGTGAGGATTATCTCCTTTCTGTTTATGCAATAATAATAGTTTCTATAAATATTTGCAAAACCAAAGAATGGATAGATTATAAATATAGTGGCATCTCAGTTTACAAACCTAATTCTCTCCATGATTCTATAAATGATGCCCACATTCCTGTTCATGCAGGAAACATGGTCATGGGTCTGTCCATCACACAATGCAGAGTTTTGTTCACAAACAAAAGCGTTTGTGAATCAAGGCACCACTGAAAATAAATTGCTATGAGAAAAATGAGATATTCACAAAATGAAAGGAATGACTAGACATAAAACATTACCAGTTTTTATAAGGGTTGCAGATAAGAATGATAGAAATACATCTTCAAAACATGAAAATAATTGACAATATATCATCTAAAAGTGATTCACTTCATCACCATGTTTCTGGCTTTAAACCAGGTGAACAAGAACTGCAACCTGCGAGAACATTTCCTCCATTTGCACAGCAAAAGAAATCATCAACCTAAACATTTTCTCCTTTAGTTGCCATACTGAGGACCCTTGCTCCATACTGGGGACCCTAATTTGCTGCAAGATGTTATGGCACGTGGCAAAAAGAAAGAGTAAGAGACAAACAGTAATGCAACGGGGATCTGCAATAACCCATTTCCTACAGGGAACAAAAGGCCATAAGGAAAATGGCGAGGAGATTACTGGATGCCTCAGAGGGCAGCAGTGGGCTAAAGGCAATGAGGATCTTACATCGATGAGCACAGTGGGGGGAGATCCAGGTTAGTAAGAAGCTGGTCCTTTCCTCCAGGTCAAACCTTTTCTATTACTACTCACTTCTCAGGGAACCAGGATGTTCGCAGCGGATGTAATCTTGCCCTGGAGCTGCACTGCATCCCAGGATAGCTGAGGCCTCAACTGTGCCCGGCTGCCCAGGGAGTTGCGTTTCCACATACAGTAGCTGACTCGCATGGCAAGATACTGGGCATCGGACAACCCCTAATCACAATTAGATTGTGAAATGATTTCACCCTAAAATTACATAGAATGGCCGTGGACAGCCCCAGTAATGTAAAGATGAATAAAATGCACTATAAAAATTTAAGATAATTGTACTGCAATGTCTAATAAAAAAACGGAAAGAGAAAGCTATAAAATGATTAATATGCAGCAAAAATATAAGACTTCATAGATACCTACCTCAGTGAAGTTCATTCTATCACCTCAGGAACTCCTTCTCTGGAGCATTATCTTCCTCAAGTATAAATAGGAAGGATAGTATTATCTCATAGTTATTAGAGGGAGGAAATAAATTAATATAAATAAGAGTTATTCTAACTCATAAGAAAAGCTCAATGAATGTTTCTTGGGCTCTATATCAGAAACATTATATTCTATTCACTGTGTTTGCTGTATTGTAGCAAAGCTACATCAGAAGGCTGTTATTCAGATGTAGTTTAATTTTTTTCTCCACTGGATTATGATTTTCATATTGATAAAAATGGCTATTTATACATATATTTTCTCTTAGGACCTAAATCATATTTATTGCAGAGATGAAACTCAACAAGTATTGTTGGAAAAAGGAAAGAAAAACAGGACATAAGAAGGAGGGAAGGAAAGAGATAAAATATATGACTGTTGAAGAAGAGACCAAAGTACTTTAGTTACAGAAAGTGTTTCCCACAACAAAGGAAGAGATAGTTAATAGAAGAATATGTAAACCATTGAAGCTGGAGGAAGGGGAAAATATGTACACAACTGCTGCATCTCTTCTTTCCCAGGTGGCCACCTCTTACTGCTGGCTCTTATTTCCACTTAAAAGGCCATGTAAATGCTTTTACTTTTAGATTTTAACTGTTTTTTTTTTTTTTTTGCCATTTATGTTTGCCAATTGGATCCAAAATCTTCTTTGCTCCAATGCATTCAGGTACCAGGTGTTCTTATGTAAAACCTGAAAAAATGAGTCACTGAAAATTCTTGTAACAAAATTTGGAAGAAAAATTATCTTGAGAATAACAACAAAGAAATTAAAATGAACTACCCATATGGGAAAATCGGAAGTAACCTTCGGAAAACATAGCAAGAATATTCTGCTTCTCTTTTTAAAAAATAAGCTTTTATTAATGGCACCGAAAGAGGAGAACCTGCCCTGTGCTAGGTGATTGACTAGGATTTTTGTGAATATTTTACTCACATACTACTTTAATATATGCTTCGTTCTCCCTATTTTTATAAGCAAGAAGCTATACTTGAGAGAAGCCATAAAAACATTGCTCAAAATTCACAGAAAAGTTAAACTAAAATTCATCCATATACTTCTTAATTAGCTATAATTCTAGATTTATTACTACTGACCACCTATTTGTTGTCCTTATAACACCTTCTGAAGTTCTTGTATAAGCAATGAAAGTATTCAACTATTGCCCTGAAATACATCAACATAATTCTTAACTATCATTCTAGACTAGTTGCTTTTCTCTGCTCATGTTTTGTTCATTTAATAACTACTAATATTCCTGGATAAGCAGTGAAAAAATTTAAATTCAGTATATATTTTGAAATTTACATTTAAATCTGTTCCTTACTCTTGTACTACAAAAATGTTCCATATCTTTAGACAATAATCTATGCTCATTTACATTTAAGCAGGTGCTTGCTATGATCAGCCCATGCTTACTCTTCAGCTTTGTATTTGATCATTCTACATCTTTGCTCATATTTGAGAGGTACTGTGATGTTGCTAATATTGCAAAGCATATTTTCTACATGAGCTGCCCTCTGCATGGAGTACCTTTCCAAAATGTGTCTACTTAACTAGGTTATGTTCATCTTTTAGCTTTAGTGCAAACATAAAAGTCTTACGTTCTGCATAATACTTTCCTTGACATTACCAGGCAGACCAAGACATGAATTCTCTGTTCTGACTCTATTCTGCCAGGGTGCTCATTAAAGAGAGTGCACCACTAACCGGCACTTGATATGTTTATGTATGATCATGTGAACATGTGATTTTACTTCATGGAAATAATTGTAGTTGAATCCTCATGAAGTACTTGAATTGCTTTGCATTAATTAAGCTTCATAATAACCTTGCATCGAATGTATTACTTCACAGTGTATAAACAGTAAACTAGAAATAACAGTCCAGGGAAAAATGTAACTTCAGTAGGACAGTAAATATTTGGTTCGATGGCATTTCTTACCAGACTGAAGATCTTCTGGGGGAAAGAAGGTATCATTATTCTTGATATCTTCATATACCTCAATAGGTATAAAATAACATACATATATTCCTATATACATAGAATATTTTAAGGAGAGAAAAGCTATATAGCTTGTAGCTGAACTTTGATTTAAAAAGGAAAATTTTAATTGCTTTTTAATGAAGGAAATATATTTGAAGTAAAAAGAAGTGATAGTGGATTTTCTGCTTCATTTTCAACATAAAAATACTTAAATTCTTCGTTTCCATTCTTACAAGAGAAAGCTAAAAACAAAACACAGCTGAGAACTACTAACATTTTGTGGACCACTGGAGAACTGAGATTATGGGGTACATTGCTGCTTTAAAATCAGGAGTGACAAGCATGTCCATAGGTTCACAATCAGGATCTCTTTCCCCGGAGCAGAAGACTGTGGAGCCATAAGCAGGAGCAAGCAAATGCATGCTGAGTTTGGTATCTGGTCGAGGTAGGGTATGGGTTAGTATGAGGGGTGAAACATCTACGGACATCAGTCTTAGCAATATTCCCACCCACGTGCGGGCCGTATGAATAGACTTCCGTAATGTTCAGATGTTAAAGACCTAGAAAAGAGACTCCTCTCATTCTAGAAAGTGGAGGAGAAAGTAAAGTAATCACCGTGAAATATACTGACAGTTTTGCAAAGGCCTAATCTCCAAGAGAAAAGATTCTGTATCACACTGGGCAAAGAATATTTTTCAACCCCATGCCCCTCTAGCATTTTATCTCTTGAAAAAGAGAAGAAAAATATAGTCATTGAATGTCAGGTCTTCAAAGAAATAGATTGGAATGCAGCAGCTAAGAAGAAGGCAAGAATTGAAGAAAAATGTTACACCACTGGAGAGATGTGAAGGTCAAATCCCCAAACACAGGTTTGGTCTGAGTCTAAGGTTTAATGATAAGAATACAGAAAGCAGTTTCCTCCGTGTCACAAGTGCATCAATGGGGCTTTATAAAAATAACTGAATAACAGCTGAAAAAACCAGGTGATCCGGAATTCGTGTGATGGCTACTGCTTCAGAGAAGTCTGAAGTAGGCACAAGAGACAAGAATGCCAACAAAAGCCAAATCTGGTGTTTCAGGTGCTTATGTTATCAGGAATATGAAGCACATC
This sequence comes from Dinomys branickii, assembly GCA_004027595.1. Classification (NCBI taxonomy): domain Eukaryota; kingdom Metazoa; phylum Chordata; class Mammalia; order Rodentia; family Dinomyidae; genus Dinomys; species Dinomys branickii. The sequence goes on along the minus strand of PVLD010008150.1, from coordinate 16,101 downwards.
AAATCATCTGTCTAGATTAGCATAAGTTTTCAAAATCAAGGCAAATTTACCTCAGTTGAAGTTTTACAAAAATAGTATATCCTGCCTTTAATAGTTAGAAAAGTTACAGAAATAAGAAAAAATGTACAAAATAAGACAAATGACAATATGATAATTATACAAACATGTATAAGAAGTAAACTCTGTTATGACTTTTTATTGAGAATTATCAGTTGGGGAATTTAAAATCGCTATATAGAGACAACTCTGATGGAAAGAAGAGACAAAAAGCAAGAACAGCTGGGTTATGGAAACAGAGAGATGCAGATTCTATCAAAGCATTAAAAGGAAATCTAGAAACTAAAGATTCTGTGACAGAAATAATTTCTTTGTTGCTCTTCTCCATAGATAAAATGGGACCAATCTGGTTGTTTTTGACGTCTAATGGATTGCATGGTAAATAGTTAATGATAGTATATTGTACATTTCTTTTTGTCCTTTATCACTTTTTTCACTTATCAGGCAAATACCTGTGGAGCACCTGCTAAGTTACAGATACTGTTCTAACATCATAAACAGGAAGGAAGGAAGAAGACAAAATTTTTAGTCATGTAGATTACCTTCCATTTGAAGGGCTGCAGTAAATTACGGTACGTTAGAAAATAGCAAGCACTTTGGACAAAATAAAAGAAGAGCAGTAAGAAGCATCAGGAAGATGCAAATATCATACAGTTAAAAAAGACCTGAGACATGGGAGCAATGCCTGTTTGTGGAAACTGAAATTGTTAGTACACTGTCTTCAAAACCCCTTTTAGCACTCAGTTCTTTTATCATCTGCAAATGGAGGCCATAGATGGTTTACACCTCTGATTCTGTCATGAAAATATTGGGCTCAGTACCCTATCTGTGTATTTCTCCAGCATTATCTGCTTATCATTCTTCTAGCACTGACCTGCTAAATTAATTTTTTCCTGTATATATCTGTCTTTATTACTAAAATATGAATCTCTAAGGAAAAGGACCATTAAAAATTCACTTCTGTAAACCAATTTTGGCAAAGGACTTCGTAAATATTTAATGAATTGATGTGACCTAGTTAGACTAGGATGATTTTCAAGCCATTCTATAGTCTTCATATTATTGTAGTCAAATTATCCCTTTATCTTGGTCCTTTTCTTCTTTGTAAAATCAAAGGAACAGTATGTCCTAGAGATGTTTAGATGGAAAATAGTGTTAAAATATTTCCATTAAAATAAAATAACACTCTCACGTAGGATGGTGTCCAAACTGCTTTTATGAAAAGTAAAACCTCTCAGAGGAAATCACTAGTTTCTTCATATTATCATTTCTTTTATATTGAGTATGAAATTGGTTGTGTTTCCAGATCAGTGAACTCAGCAATAGTACAAAATGTGTTATAGTTAGTTTGAATAGTATTCATGAGCAAAGTTACAGATTTTGATGTTTTATTTTAAAAAAATCCCCATCATTGGAGTCCCACTTCTTACATGCCATGGCTCCTGGGAGGCGCATTCCCCTATCAGACACCATTCATGATATCTTGGATGTATATAAGGAAATGTGGACTAAACATTTAGAAGGATGAACAAAACAGATTATTCAGGAGCTGATAGGTACAATAACGGAACAGGAAGGGAGAATTACTGATTTCTCTCTGTTTTAGCTTGACAGTGGTCTGCAGTAAAGGATACTACGAGGAGGGGCCATGATAGTGGCAAAAGTGTAGGTGAAAAAGAAGGAAGAATCCCCAAATGACCAAAATCCCTATATAAATGTGTTCTGAGTCTCTAGCTGACCCTCTAAATCATGCATATGTGAGTAGATATCAGCTGAAGATACAATTACTCAAGTGGGTAAGTGGAAGTAAGGTCATTGCTGGACACATCACATCAGGTTGCTGAAAAACAAGGACCTACAGAAGGCTGACATGCTTCACAGAGTGCAGCGGTGGTGCATGTGCTGTGGTGCCTAAGAACCAAGTTACCCCAATGGGCAGGGTTACCCAGCATCACCTCGGCACTCACATTTAATTGCAGTGTAGATACTTTGTGGTACGACTGAGGTTTTGGTTGCAGTATGGTCACTGAGCCTCTGAAAGTCCCACCATCCCAGATACAGGAGAACAAACTCTGAATTAGTGGTGACTTCAACAGAGACTACACGTTCCAAAGATGTTGGGTTCACAGCATGAGAGGGATGTGAGAACAAACTCCCAAACCAGATTTTCATACTGAGCAAATCTTTCTAGTGACTTTACAGTGGAATAGGTGAGCTTCCATATTGCAGGTAAACATGACAATTTGCTAACATGAGGCCAAAAGTAAAGAAATTCTGAACGAAATTTTTAAGGCTAGAAATGAGGAGGATCAGAAAATGATGAATAGATTTTAGACATTCTTTTTTATGTCTTTGAAACGTATAAGAACTTGTAAGAAGAAGAGATTGTATTGCTTTATCTTATTTTAACAAATGTAAGTATAATAGAACTTTATTACAAAGAATTAGAACTTTAGTTGAGGGCTTAGGTTTGTGAGGTTAAAAAGTGTTTTATGAAGAAGTAAAGCAATACTAACTGCAGGGAGCCTCCAAATATCTATGGGTGAGAACTGATGAGACTAGGTCTGGTAGATATTAAGGACAACAATGCTGCTATAGATAGTTATGCCAGTAAATTTAAAAATGAAGTTGAATTTCACCAATTACTAGAAAACACATACCTTACTAAACTGGCAGAAAAGGAATAGCAAAGCTGAACTCTTGAAGAATTTGAATCTTTACATATCAAATAAAGCAAACTTTCAATATGAAAAAATTGGGGAATAGGTATTTATTGAAGTCTGCCATATATTTAAATGAGAAATGATACTAATGTTTAGTAGAATACATAAAAGGTTTACTTCCTAACTCATAGATGAAAAATAGTTAAAATTGTTAAAAAATGCAATCCAGCAATACGTAAAAACAATAATGTGATCATGTAGGGTTAATTTCAGGAGTGTGAAATTTCTATAACATTTGTAAAAATAAAATAGTGTTATGTATCATAGTAAGATGACAATTTTGAAAAGGATTATATCAATTATTATAAAAATATTTACAAATTTTTCATAATTTAATTTCTTGGAAACTGGGACTAAAAAGGAATTTTCTCAGTATGTTTAAATAGGATGTATATAAAAGGTCTGCTCTGTACAACAGTTAATGCTGGATAATTACTATTTCCCTGCTATTAATGATAAGAAGGCAAAGATATTCAGTCTTTTTACTTGAACACTGCGCTGGAAATTTTCACCAGTGCAGAAAGTCAATAACAAAAAATAAAAGGCATATAAAGGACTGATACAGAACACATAAAAAGAACTTCAACTCAGCAATGCTAATTGGCAAGTAATTTGACAAGAAATACGATTCAACCTGAAAACTTGCAAGTAACACATACAAATAGAGAGGAAAAATATGAAAGCCTGTTTGGCAGCATTAGCACCAAGGAAATGTAACTTAATACTATACAGTCATATCACCATGTGCCTCCAAACTTACAAATGCTGGAGATATTGTGGCACAACTGCAGCACCATGCTGTCAGTGATAATTTACCATGGTGCAACTGCTTTGGTGACAGTCTGGCATTTTTTATACAATTAAACATGTCTGTCCAAAATAGCCCAGTAGGGTCAAACACTATGTTTACAAAAGATGTACACAGAAGCTTCAGTTAGAACAGCAAAAATTAAACAGCTCAATTGTGCATCAATAGAATAATTTAATACACTAAGTTATTCATAAATTAGAGGTCTAATTAGCAATAGAAGGAAGAAATTCCCAATACATGTAGAGACCACAATTGTTGGAGTCAACTTTATCCAAAATATTCATAATATATGATCCCACTTTTATGAAATTCTACCCCCAAATATTTCATTTTGGGAGAACGCCAGAAAAAGTCACTTCCAGCCCTGTGGAGCTGAGAAGATGATCTGCACAAAGCATTGATTTCCATTGTCAACCACCAGGGTCGATTGCAAGGAACCAGTCTAACATCATTAAGCACAGAATTGGAAAACGGCCTCTATGATCAACTCTTCTGAGCTAGCTTCACCTAACACACAGTGAAAAGCAAGGGGAGTTTCGAGAAGATAGAAATAGTGTATTACTAGAAGTTTGAGGTTCAGATTTCTAAGCATTTGAAAACAGCTCAGTAAATATACTCACTGCATTTCCCTTTTTGTGAAAACACAAGAAGATCTTTAAACTAATTAATTATTGCTATCATAAGAAAGCTAGAGTATTTGGAGAGATTCTACTGTTACCGACAACTTTCTTTGAAAAGTATGAAAAAATGAATTTAAAAATAAATAAAAGAATATATATGTAGATTTGTGATATATCATGTATAATACTAATAGTATAATTTAGTTTATTAATTAATAAGTTTTCACTCAACTTCTTTCAAATTTACAATATATTTAAAAATGTAATATTAGAAAAATATTAACTTATTTAAAGTTTTATTATAAGAAGGTATAAATTTAATTAAATATATCCTCTTATAAGGGTCATACTTAGTTTAAACAAAACTATAGTATATAGTTTTTTTCCCATTTCTTCTGGAAACTTGATTTTTCTACATCAAATTTTGTTTGCATTACATTTTAAAACAGTATTAATTTCATTTTCCTAATTGTATAAAATTAATGAAAACCACTCTTTTATTCCAAGAAATGTTTATTTCCCTCTAAGCTAATAATTTATAGCCAAAGTCGCTGAAAAGTGTGTTAGTTTCTGTTGCGGTTGTAACACAGCAGTATGAAATTAGTGCCTGTTAAGCACTGGAAATTTATTATATGATTTTGCAAGTCAGAAGTCTAGCATGTATCTCACTGGGCTATTCAAGGTGTCATCCCTCCAGGCACCCTCCGAGCGAGCATTTGTTCTCTTGCCGCTTTCAATTCCTGGAGGCTGCCGGGCTTCCTCGTGGTGCATCCCTCTTCTTGTTTCTTCCGGACAAGGAATGTCACAGTCTCTGAGCTCCTTGCGCACTGACACATCTCATCAACTACAGATAGCAAAGACTCTCTGCTACAGAGAGCTCATATTCCTTGACGGTCACTTTCCACGCCCTGAACACGATGTCTGACCTCTCTAGTTTAAAGGGAGAGAAATCTGTCTTGCTCATGGTCTCAGAAACTTCGGTCCACCCGTACTCAGTGCACCCCAAGCAGACATGGCCGGGTAGGAAAGCATGACAAGGGAAAGCCGCTCAGCCCAGGGGAACCAGTAATCGCAGAGAGGAGGGAGGGACCGGGCAAGGACGCACCCTTCCCCATGTGCCTCTCACGGCCCCCTTTCCCTCGGGCCACATCCGCTAAACCACATTCAGCTATGAACGCATCGGTGGATTAATACACCAATAACGGTAGGACCCCCCATGATGAAAGCCCCACCTGTGAATACATGAGACTCTGCTGGGGGGCATTTTAGATCAAAACCACAACACAGTATGCACAATATCAGTGAATCTCCTTTCTGAGAACTCTTACTTTTTATCACCTCTACAAAAAAATCCTTTCTTCTATGTTCATGGATACTGAGAGTGAGATGTGGGGCCATTTAGGGGCCAGAGGGGGCTGGGGGTATAGCTCAGTGGCATAAGCGCTTGCCTGGCAAGTGCAAGGTCCTGAGTTCGATCCCCGGTACCGGAAAAAAAAAAAAAAAAACATTTAGGGGCCAGTTTACTAGCTACCGTATAGTTCTGGGTCACAAACGCGTTAAAGTTACTCTTCATCCTCACACTCATTGTGCTATGATTAAATCAAATAACACGTGAAGATGCTCGCTAACCTTGCTTTACACACTGTCACTTTGCTTACCTTCCTCCATGTATATTCTACCTACAATATCCACCAACTGCAATGTCTTTCTTCTGAGAAATATAACGAGTTATACTTCATATAATGTATTTACAAAACAGAAAACAAACCCCTTCCCTAGGCAATTTTTTCATCCCAAATATAAAAGAAGCTTTCTCTTCCAATACATCTGCAATGCACTTGAGCAGAGATTCTATTATTCTTTAATGAGAAAACACCTATATTTTCTTACTTGAGTCACTCATAGGCTATACAATAGATGCCATTTGATTTGAGCCGTGAATCAGCACAGATGTATGGAACATATGCTGTGCACAGTTCTGAATATGTGGTCTGCAGTGAAGTTTGAGTAACTCCAGCATTGAGGCTTATAATGAAATGCAGAGAAAAGGATTTATAAAGTTCTTTAAGCTATAAGGGAGCAGCTGTTTTGGTCCAAATGAGCGATATAAACAAGTGATAAGGAGCTATGATGACCAGAATCTGAAACATCTGTGATTGATTTTTGCGACTTTAACCAAACTCAACTGTGTGGGAGAAAAAGCGATGTTCTCCCTAATGCAGAACAGTTGTCCATGATTAAGTCTCATGGCAATGGTGCCCTGGATTCAGTTATAAAGACACGTTAAAATAATGTTTATAAGAGTTAGTATCATTTTCACAATACCAAACAGTTCATGGAGAAATTTGAGGAAGGAGAAGGCAATAAAGAGGGCAAGAAAATGAAATAAATGACGCAGAAAATTGTGAAGATTCAAGTGACAGTGTATTGACAAGAGATCTGAGCTCCTTCATAATTTTAATATGATCATACTTTTATTTTTAACTAGTGATATAATGCTTGGGAATGCTGCCTCAATTTAAAAAAAAACAATTTTCTCACCAAAAGGTAAACACACCCCTGATTTGATTCCAGAGATATAATGGTACATACACATTTCTATAAAGAAAGTTTTATCATTCAAGTATTTAATTTCATTTCAATATTTGTAAATCAGAAATGCAGGAGACTTTGAAATTATGGCATTTTTTCTATAAAGTACTATAATACTAGTTGTACTGGATCTTCATAGATAAATCCCATTAAGCCCAACTTTTTTATTTTCAGAAATTATAGCCACTCTTTCACATAGAACCAGCAAAACAAATTTAAATTAATTAAATTAATTAAAATCAGAAGGTCATCTTTTTTGGTATTCAATTTCAAAAGTCTGAAATCTATTTGGATATTTGCCATTTTCAGTTAAGTGATCTCTGTGGGTTCCAGAAGACATATTGGATGCGAACCACGGTGCTGAAATTGGTGACATGAAGCCTTAATTCAAAATGCACTTCTGTCACTGCTTGACTCTTTATCCTTCCTTTTCTCATCCATAGTATTTTTACTACAGAATTAAACCTATGTAAATAAGTACTATATGTGTGCTTAGTAATGGTAGCTATCAATAATATTGATTGTGTCTCAGCATTATTATTTTTGAAGAGCCACAATCCAATCACTTTCTATGTTTTTATTTAACTTGCATGTTAACTAAATTGTAAGATAAGTTATATTGAGAATCTATAAGGAATGACACACTTCTGAGTAACAGACACAAAGTGGAATAGTAACTGCTTTACACATCTTATAACTCATGATGGTTACATGGTTGCATCTCAGTGATTTGGTTATCTAAAACTAACTCCTTATCATCATTAACTAGTACACATACACACACACACACACACACACACACACACACACACACACACACCCCAAATATATGCACTAGTGGTGCTTGCTGAGCAACCTGCACTACTTCAATTGCTTTTGCCAAAGACTCAAAGTACTAATTATTCCTCAAAAACTAAAAATGATCTATACTTCTTTCTGTGCTCCCCACTAGATATGGCCTTAGTGGTGCCAAAAACTACATTAGTATTTAAAAGTTAAATACTTATTTTATTTATTGACCTTGTATAAATAACTTGACAAATTCACCTTCAAGTCTTAATTTTTTTAAGAATGATATTCTTTCAATATATATTTTTACCATTAACATGTACTGTGTATTACTGAAATATTATAATTTCAATATTATAATTATTCAAATACAGAAATATCCTACATAAAGAAAAATAGTTTGTTCTAATTCTGTAGTATTCTCAGTCTCAGGAAAGCTTTATCCTATGAAGCAATGATACTTTTTGATACTGAACAAGCTTTTGAAAAACTGAGATATTGAAAAAAATGGACCGGATTATTCTTCACACTTTGAGTTTCTTTATCTTGGTCAGGTTTATTCACAAATATCCAAAACACTTTGGTTTTTAGTTAAAAAATAAAACACATGTATGGAAGAAGAGGTAAAAGACAGTTAAAATTGTATTACAACTTCCTAGATATTTGAAAGAAAAGTTTACAAATACATAACTAAAGAAATGGAAATATTAATCACATTACCTGTCTTTTCCTGTCTAAACAGATCTTTGTCTAATACTTTTTACTACAAACTTGTCACAAGCACCTATCAGCAGAAATGTAAAGATTTCCATTTAGTAACTAAATTTAGTTTCGTCTTTATTTTCTTGTTGCTCTGTTTTTGATTTCCCTTTTAATATTAGGGAAAGTATTAGATTAGCAGAGTTATACTCAAATAGTATTTTTATTCTGCAGACATCAGAAATGCTGTAAAATCTTCAACGCTGGACTGTCAGGTTCAGAGACTATGACAAATAGATTCATGATGCTTTACGGGAAAATCAGGAGGAGTCCCTGACTTTTCATGTAAATTATATGACTTGGGACCCTAGACTCTGTAAAATATGCTGGAAAAGAGAAAACATACTGCAACAGTAAGGTTGCTAATTAAGTTCTCTGTTTGACATAAAAGGAGTTTTCTTCCTACCAGGATGATAAGGTCATTTCCTACTGAGTGAAATCTTCCACAGAATGAACATATTAATATAACTGTAACAATTTTAGCAATATGATATTTCTAGGGAAAACATATTATTAATCTTATTTAATCGTCAATTGTATTCATTCTTTCAGAATTTTAATAAATTTAATAAACCATATAAAAGAAAAATCGACTAAAATATCGTTTCTCATGATGTTAAATTTGTTATGACAAAACATGTAACTATTTAGAATTAAAGCTCTAACTATACATACGTTACAGGTAGGGGCTCATTTTGTGCAGACATGGTTAAAGCTTATTTGTTCACTTTAAGCTGTACTGTCTCCTCTTAGTTTTTGACAAAGTATCTCTACCAATGCAGAATTTAAGAGAAGATAGGATTATGGTTGCTAGACTCTGAGATGAGCAGGTAACGTAACAAGAAACAGATGATTTAAAGGGTAAAATGCATTGGATTCCATGAAGTACAAAATGCTTTATTTTTGTGAATGAATATATCTATTAGAAAATTACAAATTATTTGGTTCTGACTTGTTGAACTTCTAAAAAACTGAATTTGCAGTTTTAGCAAAAGTGCATTTCTTTTTTTTTTTCAAAAGTGCATTTCAATGAAGAAAATAAGTAGTGCATTTCAAAGAAGAAAATAAATTAATATTGAAGCGGGAAGCACTTTATGAGACAATTCCATTCTAACATGTACAAGGTTCTGCAATATGGTAAAGAGGACAGAGGACACAGAGGTGAGAAAAGGAAGAACACTTACCCTTCTTGATTGATCAGTGTGAGGTGTATGGTAATAGCTTTGCAGTATATTTAAGCAAAAGATTAATCTCATCTATCCTATATTCTTACGGGACTTGGGATAAATGCACTGTACAGAAGTTTTTACTCTAAAAATAGTTGCCACAGGAATTCAAAAATGATTTTTATTTTATACCTGTTATTTCTAATGTGTAGTAGAGAAATAGAGACTAAATAATGCTTTGGGGATGAAATAAAATAACTATAAGTACAAATTGTGGTCCAACAAATTCTAAGGTTTTGTCCTTTCTCTACTTTATTGATTTCTGTGAATATATATATTTTTCCCTCTCTCTATAGTATAAATTGTTAGAATTTAAGAACGGGAAATATTGAGGTTTTTTAAAAAAATAACCAACACTATAAAAGTTTGTATTTATAAATTTTGAAAATCTTAAATTGGAAAGTAAGGAAAATAAATTGCAATCTCCTCTAAGCTGCGCTGAGAACACTCATAAAATACAACTCCAAAGGAAGGTGGGTGCGCAGTCTCGCATTCCTTATCTATGTAAGAATGGAGATGAAGACAGAATTATATGCTGTCTTCGCAATAGCACAGAAACTTCAATTTCCAGTTACACTGTACAGAGATCTTAGAAATTGCCATTTCCATTCTTAAAACAAACAAATGATGTGTGAAGTAAAAGTCCACAAATTTTTTGACTCATCGAATAAGTGAGGTCACAGTATAAAACACCACTCCATACTCCGTAGACACAAGATAACAGTTTTACAACTGAAATCTCCTCATCTTGAAGGGAAATTAGGATATTTAAAAGTAATTTTGATGAGTTGTTGGAGATTTAGTATGGAACAATTTAAGAGTAAGAAATTCCTGAGAATAATATTCTTAAAGAGGGTCTCGTACTTTGGAAAGTTTTATCAAAAAAAAAAAAAAGCATAAAACCTACTAGCTTGTATACTAAAGAGACAGGAAAGACCTTTTCTTGACTCTATTGGGAGAAGAAAACAGTAAACATTTTTGAAAAATGTAGATGTTCTTTGTAACAAAGACATAAGCTTCCAAGGGATATCTCCAGTTTCTGAGGTTCTAGCATGCTGCTTCTAGAGGTGCTTTCTGGCTTCTTGTTGTCTTGAACAAAGAATTGCTCAAGACAAGTGAAAAAGTTAATCAGATTTTACATTTATTAAAGGTACAACAGAGAAACTTTCTCTGCAGAGCAAAGTCAGGTCAATTAAAGTTGGGAAAAGAAATACACTCTACCAGGTGAGAGCAGGCCACTGAAAGAGAGGGCTTGCATCCGGGTCATCCAGGGTTTCTTGTAGTAGATAGAGCTCTCCATGGCAGACCCCATTAGTCCTCTTCATCAGAGTGGAAACTGAGGGCTTAGGCTACTCTGCAGAGGGGACAGTGCCATGAGTTAGGAACACCATCTGCACGACACTCAGAGCAGGGCCCAAGCAGCACGTTGGTACCATCACATGCTTAGCATCCAATTTTCTTTAAGGCTTTGATGTGCCTTGATTTTACTTAAATGACTTAGTTGTACTTCATACATTACCAATTCCAGCAAATATAATTTTTTATCTTTCTTCTCAGCCCCTCTCTTCTTATACTCTACATTCCAGTTGTTAAACAGAAAAAGCACTGTGTCCAGCAATTGCTGTTAGAGGTGGGCCATCTAAATACCTGCCAGGACCTTCTGACAATCCTGTGTCTCTCTAAGGCACTAGCCTCTGGTGGAAACAGTTGGGAAAGACCCAAATTCCCCTAAGAGATAGGTGTATATCTGAGTGTAACACAAAATGCCCTCCCATAGTCAGTATACTTCAGTTTCTTAGTTGCCCAGGTAATAGTTCCTGTTCCAGATCCAGTTGCTCCTGTCTCTTAGAAATGACTGGTCACTGTGATGCATAGCTGGTCACTGTGATGTGCATTGTATAAACCAATCCCCAATTGAAAAGCCATTCTGCCTCTGTGCTTCCTGCTTGTTTTCCCATATAAACCCTAGACCGCCAGAAACATGGGCCTGATACTCTGGGAATGTTTATGATCAGTGTCTATTGATGGAAACCCATCTGCCTCCAAATCCTGGGTGTCAGTTTTGTGTTTCTGCTTGTCATTGCACGAGGACAGAATCATTAATGATATCAACATCCTCTTCATTGGAGGTCTCTTAAAATACCATAGTCCTTTGGCCTTTCTGGAGATAACCATAAAAGCCTAAATATAAGGGATTTTATACCACTTTCTTTGTCTTTTGCAGACAAGATCTAACTGAAGACTAATAGACTGCCATTTTGTACCCAACACTTACCTTTTCCTAGTTGATACTGGCCACCAACAATATTGCATAGAACCTATGAAGAGAGAAAGAATGGTTCTGGCGTCCTTGAGAGGCCATATACTACAGAAGGATGCAAGCCTATGAGTCACAGAAGCATTCTTTGTGAGACCCAACTGTACTATCTACCAAATATTTCTGGCAAAGTGCAACTAATGTCCTTCCTCACACATCTCTATGTCCTGAAACCTATCATAATTCCTTCAGGGTCAAAATGTTTCCAATTTTTAAGGACATAGCCTAAAGGTAAGGTGTCTGGGATCTGCTGGATGTTTTCCACAACACATCCTGGATCCTATCTAGAGAGAAGACTAGGTCTTGGGTCCTTTAGATGGTTTCCGTTACAGAAGGATGTGGACTGAGTTTCCAAGTTATTTCTGTGGGACTCAGATACTACTGGGCAGATATCTCTGATCAAAGAAACACTGCCACCTTCTTGTTTATGTTTTTTTCTTTGAATTCTATATACCCTGTAGGCCACTATGACTCCTTAGAGAGAATGGTGGAGTACCCCTCCCCCATCAAGAGAGTCAACTGGCTACTTGAGTGGGGGGACCCGTAATCAGGGCGCTGCAATGAGCTAGTTGAGAAACCTTACTCCTTACACTACCTCAACATTAAAAAGTTGGAACTTTGAGACAGTAGAGACAAAATCTCTTATAATATTGAAGAAGGGGGAAAAAAAAAAACCTTTGAAAATCTTCAAGTACAAGATGGCCCTGGTTTTCCATACTCAAAGCCCCTTGAGCTGACCACAGTTCCTTTTGTTTTGCTCATGCCCTCAGGTAAATATTTATAAATTGCTTTAATTTCTGTTAGAAGGAACAGGAAGGAGATATAACTTGAAACAGAAAAGCTGTGGAGAGAAGTCCTGTATGTTTCTTAAAAGAAAGAGATCAACTCTTGTCTACAAGAATGAGATTTCCTGGTGTCCATGAGGTCAGTTGAAAAATAAAATGAGCAAAAATGGCAGAAACATGTGAGCAACTCATTCAACTAATCAAAGTAGCTGAAAACAGTGACAGACCATGTGACTGACTCACAGTGGCCACTGTGCAAGGTGGAACCATGTGGCTGACTCTTGATGAACTAAACCTGCTGCCAAATGTGGTGGAAATGTCTAGTGGGATGAAGCAGGGCCTGAAAAAAATGACTCATTAAGGACAGTGGGAGATAAAAGAGAAGAGGAAAAGGCAGATAAGACTGCATGCACAAGGAATCTCCTAAAAGAGTTGGAAAGGCGAACAAGTATGGCGGACAACAAAAGTGTGAGGAGTAGGAGGAAGCATAACTATAGTTTAGGTATATAGAACCTGTACAATCCATCCTGTGACTGGAATAACAGCAGTTTCTCTGGCAGCTCTTAACTGACTCATACTCATAGAAAGTGACTGAAAAGAGGAAAAGCAAAGGAAAAGAAAGAAAGACAGGGAAGATAAACATGAGGCAGACGTGAAGGAATCTCTTACCAAGTGGGAAAAATACAGAGGTCATATATCCCCTGCTCCCTTCCACATTTCATACCTATTTCCAAAGGTAAAGAGAAAAACTTCCTGAATTCTACAGATTCCATTATTTTTTACCAGCCTCTAGCTCCCTGCCTCTCCCCAAAAGCCAACATCAGAGAAAAAGGTAAAGGATATTTTGCCTTCTCACAGATGAAAGCCCAAGTAGGAAAGAAGAGACAAGAAGGGTTTGGGGGTTCCTAGAGGAGAGAAGAAAAGAGAAAATTAAATCAATCATTTTCAATTTGAGTACATAGACTTCAGTGAGAGAGAAACAAAACAATGCCAAAAGGTCTTGCCTCAACCTGGCTGAGCTTGCCAGACTGTTACCAGTTTCTGGGGTCCTAGGCTGCTCCCTGTAGAGACGCTTCCTAGGCATTTACTCTTGTGACCAAACAATTGGTTGAAACCGTGACTAGTGAAAAAGGTAACAAGGTAGAAAATGCTAAGGGGAAAATAATCTCTCGTATAGACAAAGAAATGATGCTTAAAATCAAAAGTATTAGAGAAGACACAGATAAAAGAATAGATGAGCTTAGAAAAATGATGTAAACAATAATGCCCAGCACAAAGCAGAAATGAAACCCATGAAACAGACCCAAATAGAAATTCAAGAGATTAGAACCTCCATTGAAAGTATGTGCAATAGGTTGAATGAAAGAGCGGGTAGGATTACAGATCTTGAAGACAGAATAATAGACATTGATAATGAAAAGAAAGATATCCTAAAGTTAGCAAAAGACCATGAATGATCAATCCAATAGATACAAGATGAAGCAAAGAAGAAGAATGTAAGATTCAATGGGCTCAAAGTGAAAGCTGGAGACAGCACAAATTCCATAACAAAATCTCTTCACAGAAATAATGGCAGAAAATTTCCCAAGTGTGAATAAAGAATTCAGCATACAAATAAATGAAGCATTTAGAACTCCAAACATTCATGACTGAAAGAAAACTACACCAAGACACATAATAATCAAGATTCCAGAAATTCAGCAGAGGAAAAGAATATTAAAAGCTGTTAGAGGAAAATAAAAAAGATCACCTCTAAAGGAAGCCCAAAAGAATCAAGGCAGACTGCTCAATACAGACCCTTGAGTCAAGAAGAGCTTGGAAGGAAGTTTCTCAAGTCCTAAAAGAACACATCTTCAATGCATATTGATGTACCCTGCAAAAATATCTTTCAAAATTAATAAATATATTTCCATGAAAAGAACTGAAGAGATTTATGAACACCAAACCAATGCTACAAAAAATACTAAAAAATATTCTAGACAGAGATAAAAATAACTCCAATTCCAAGAACAACAGAAAAAAAAAAAATCCACCAGGGAAGGCAAGCCATTAAGCAGAGGGAAAAAGCATGCAACCAACAGAAGAACACTAGCATGACCAAGATAAGGCAATATATGTCACTTATAAATGTCAATGTAAATGTCCTCAGTTCACCAATCAAAAGAAACATACTGGCAGAGTGGATCAAGAGACAGGATCCAATGATATGCTGTATACCAGAAACACATTTAACACAAAAGAAATTCATAAACTACAATCAAAGGATGGAAAACAATCTGCCACACAACATGAACACAGAAAAAAGTAGGAGTACCTGTTATCTTTGCCGAAAATGTCAAATTCAAGACAAGAATGTTCAAAAGGGATAAAGAAGGTCACAACATGCTTGTTAAGGGGAAACTTTAAGGGAAAGAGATAAAAATCATAACCATATATGCACCAAATACAGGAGCACCCAACTAGTAATTAGTAATATATCTGATAAATCAAACAAGCAATAACACAATTGTAACAGGTATCTCAATACCACATTGGCACAGAGAAATAGATCAGCTAGACAAAAAATCACCAAAGAAATACCATAACTGAACAAAACCTGTGAACAAATGGACTTAGTGAATGTTTTCAGACTGTTCCACTCAACATCATCAGAATACACATTCTTCTCAGTTCCACATGGAATGTTCTCTAAAACAGACCACATATCAGTGCACACAACATGCTTAAGTAAGTGAAAAAGAATTGAAGTTACCCCATGCATAATATCTGACCATACTGCAATGAAATTAGAAATTAATGGCAAAAGAAACCTTAAAAACTCCATAAACCTTCCTAAATAACCAGTGGGTTGCAGATAAAGTAGAGGAAGAAATTAAACGATATTTACAATTAAATGAGAATGCAGACACAACATACTGGAACCAATCCTGATTAAAATACTATTAGCATACTTTACAGAACTAGAACAAATACTCCTAAAATTCATCTGGAACGAGAAGAGAACAAGATAGCAAAGGCCATCCTGGGCAACAAAGACAAGGGAGTAAGCATCACGATCACTGACTTGAAATTATATTACAAAGCTACTGTGACATAATCAGCATGGTACTGGCAAAAAAAGACCTGAGGACCAGTGGAACATTAGAAGATGTAGACACGAGAGATAAAAATGGTCGTTTCAAAGTATAACTACTGGAAGGCTCCGGGGAAGATGGCGACAAGTTGAGCAGCAAGGGAGCGAACCTCCTTAATAAACACCACCAGCTCGAGACAGACTTGGCGAGCGTGAATGCCGGGACCTCGGCTGGGAAGTTTAAACTGGGCGTATTTCTCTGAGATGCCGGGGGAGATGTGATAGGGCGGACCAGGCTGCCGGGGCGAGACGTGGGAAAGCCCCAGACGCTGGGAGCCAGGGACGATCC